>CABHPQ010000751.1:45592-59579 GCA_902168405.1 Peromyscus aztecus | reverse complement strand
ATACTATTCTAAAAAATGAAAACAAAGTAAAAATCAGCATAGCAATAAAATGACTTCTAATGATATTTTGCTGTACTCTTAAACAACTTACTCGCTCAGCCATTATGAGAGAAGAATCTCCCTGTAGCAAGTGGGAACAAATACAGAGACCCACAGCCAGACATTATGCAGAGAGTTAAGAAGAGACTTTGGAACACTCAGCCCTAATGGGATGTCTCCATCAAATCCTTCCCCTCAGGTCCAGGGAAAACATGAGGCAAAGAAGAGGCAGAGAGTTTAAGAGGCAGAGGGACTGGAGGACACCAAGAAAACACAGCCCTCTAAATCAAGAAAATCAAATTTCTTATGAACTGACAGGGCCTGAGGCAGCACGCACAGGGCTTGCACCAAAGGGGTTTTGGGGCTGAAAGGAGAAGTAGACACATGTCCCCATCATGAACCCGGAAGCAATATTCAATTGATAGCCACTTGCCAATGAAAATTGGGTTTGCTCCATGGGAGTTTCATTGGGGAAAAAACTACTCTTAAGGGTAGGCTGCACGTGAAGCTGTAGATGGACAACTAAAAACAACTCAAAGACATCTTCTAGGATCTTTGCTGTCTTTTTTTACTTTTTAATTGTACCTTATTTTTTATTTCTGTTTCATTTTATTTTTAATTTTTTATCCTCTCTCTTTTTATCTTAAGATTCCTTTGAATAGATACTACAGCTTCCATTTTAATCATTTTATAGGATTCTTCAGTATAAGAACAAGTGGATCTCTGTTTTTTTGTGCCTCCTTTTGGGCTCTTTTTATCTTTTTTTCTTTCTTAATTAATTTTCTTGGTTTGTTGTTTTGTCTAATTCTGGTTGGTTATTTTTGTTTTATCTCATTATATATTGTATTTACTTTATTTTACTTTATTATTTCTAAGATACATGTTTTTTTTCTAATGAGTGACAGAAATGTTGATTGAAATGAGATGAGAGAGGGGGTGGAGCTGTGAGGAATACAAAGGGGGAAATCATAATGGACATATCTTGAGAGAAAAATTATTTTCCATAAGAGAACAAAATTATAATAAAATTAGCATAAAATAGTGTGTTTCTTTTTAACAATTTCACGCATACTGTTATTTTATTGATTGTTCTCCCAAACTCATCTCCATTTCCAATGGTTGTCTTTTCATACCCCCCTACAGTAACAAAGCTGACATTTTTAATATAAGTACATAGCCTACATATAGTATTTCTGCAAATTGTAGACTTTATACACTATTATACTGGCTAGAGATAATATTTTGAAGTGTTCAGTAGATTAAATAATATATGCTATTTTAAAATTCAAAGAAACTTTATATCTTGGAAAATGTTTGCAATTAAACAAATTATTAAATGATGAAATTTATTAACGTATACACCAAAAAAGGTTCATATGTCATATGTGAAAAATAATTTTCATGAATACATTTTACTGTTTCCTATCAGCTTTTAAATAAAATTCAATACATAGTGATGCACTAATTCATTTTCTTTGTAAGCAAACATCTATGAAGCAATTAACTTAATAAGTATAGTTTGAAAATAATTTCTCAATGGAAAAAAATCAGATCTGGCAAAGTATTTCACAGAAATCATACTTTGAAGAAATATTGATTAAAGTACAAACTACCATTAAGTTTTAAGAGAGAAAGGCATTTAAGGATATTCTTACCCTCTTGCCTATTTGATTCATCATTTGCCTGAATAATAATTATTAGAAGATTTCTCTGATTCATTTTCTTCACTTGCTAACTATACCCAGCAAGACATATCACAGCAATTACTGTCAAGAGGATTACTATTAAAAGAATCATTTTCTCTGCACTTACAGTGTTTTCACTTAAAACAAAAGAGTACAAGTAGTCATTATATGCCTAATAAGAATGATCTGCCCCTAGATATCCTGTAACTGTCTTCTTTACCTCTTTCAGGTCTTCAGCTGGGTCGGAGCAGATGCCTGTTTCCCAAGTTTTCTTCACTACCTGAGTTAGAGTGCACTTTTGTCCACAGCTACGCATTCTGTCAGAAGGATGAGACATTTCTTAATCACTTGCCTTAGTACTGTGCTGTCTGAACTGCCGTTTTTCAATGGCATATGGACAGCAGCCATAAGAATTTCCAGGCAGACATTTTAATTACATTCACATAGTCTCTGAATACAGATATTTTTTATTTGGATCCCGTTTAAGCTCAGGGGCTTCATGGGTTCTCTCTAGCAATACAGGATCCAAGAAGCACAGGAACATAAAAAAGGCCATGCTTTGATCTGTGACTGTCCTAAAGTACTCAAAATAATTACAAATTGATTGTAACCAAACTCTGAGGTTTGGGGTTTGGTTGTATTCACGATATAACTTGGCCTATCATTAGTACAATAATCACCTTTTTAAAAATGCATGGTATATTCTGTTTAATTCTGTTGATGGTCTTTTCTCATGAGAAAAAATTCTTCTTGAGTGTTGAGGCTTTATCCTCTCCACTGCTGGCCTGATGTTTGTGGTAATCATTGTCTATATGAAGGTTCATGGGAAGAAGAACATGTCAAGCTTGAGTAATCTTCCTAAAAACGCTAAAGGAAAGACATGAACTGCTGCATTATCAACTTCATTAGAGCAAGGGCAGTCGGGAGAGTAAGTGATAAGGGGATTCCTAAAGAGTACAAGAACACAAAGGTGAGGAGCACACCTCTGAAAACAGGCACTAGTGCTGAAATAGAACATCCAAAGACCTTCAGCACTCCTTCCTCCCTGAAACATGGGTGTGATACTGACTTCAACTTAGTTCTTCCTACAAGACAGACCAGTCACTATATGTGTCTGTTGAATATCCTCAAGGAGAAAACTGTTTACTAGACACTAGAGTTCTATGCATTCAGTTTCACAGATATACAAAACTATACAAAAGAAAATGTTGTATTCTACAAAATCTCAAAGCAGGCTGGGTATATTATGTCTCACACTAGGGCAAGGGATAGAGACCATTGTGACAGTTAATCTTCATTTCAACTGGACTGTGATTAGAGTCACATTGGTGAAGGTATTCCCAGACAGGGGAGGAGCCACATTAAACTTGAATGGCACCACCCAACAGACTGTGGACCTGGACAAAATAAAAGAGAAAATTGATAAGCACCAATGTGGATCTCTCTCTGCTTTTTTAACTGTTGTTACGCAGGAAACACAGGATCCTGTTGACACAGACACACCATGCCTCTTCCTCCACGAAAGAATATATATTTTCAGACATGTAAGTCAAAATAAACTTCTCCTTTGTTTATTTTTTACAATGTATTTTGTAATAGAAATAGAAAAGGGAATTGCTGAAAACCATCTGCTGTACCATATATCAATCGCCCTGGACTTTAAAACTTGTGGGAGAAAACAACTAATGTTCATATATATATATATGATACAAGAAGTGAAAAGTAATGAATTGATACCTGAAACTCCAGGCAACAGACATTGTTTAATCCTTACAAATAATGGAAAAAATGAAATAGAATATTTGTGCAAGATAAAGGGTAATTAGCAAGGTGAACATGACAAGTTATTTGTAGGTTGGCTGTGTCATCGAAGAGGAAGAACTCCTAGAGTGTGCTGACTGAACCCTTGAAATTTAGCATTTCCAAGGGGGTAATCATGAAGATTCAAAAACAAATTTACAGAAGAAAATAAATGAGCAACATTGTGGACAGATGGACCAAATAACACTAATGGAGTTTGTCATCATATAATTTAATACAAGGAGAGACACAATTTGAGATAAAGAGTTTTACATGTCCTGTGTAAAATAGTGAACACTTGATGCAGGTACTAATTAAAGAGATGTGCTAGTAATAAAAATTACACAATATCATCACAAAAGGACACAGGAGATACAAATATTAAAGGCACCCCCTTTCTTCAGCTTGGTTTCTTTCTTCTGGGGTACTTAAAATCAGCTATGATTTGATCAGGCTCTGTGTCCAGTTAGGACATTCTATATGACATGTCTTATTTGCACTGTGCATCATAAATCTCTAGCAATTTCTCACACAGTGACTGAGTGATGTGAGATTTCAGGAAGTGACATCTTTGCAATAAGTCGAGGTGCCATCTGCATGACAGTTATAGCTCAGAGTAGAATGAACGAACATCTTCAGGGTGATATTTCTTGGTTAACAATTCTCAAATAAAGAGAAAGGTCCTAGCAAAGTAAGGGGACTATGCTTGAATGTTTATGCAGGGGGAAAAAAAAACTTTCATATATGTTTGACAGATTGGGTCTTTTTTTTGAATTTATTTTATTTTATTTTACAATATAATTCAACTTTACATATCAGCCATAAATTCCCCCATTCTCCCCCCTCCCACCCCCTCCCCCCAGCCCACCCCCCATTTCCATCTCCTCCAGGGCAAAGACTCCCCCGAGGATTGAGATCAACCTAGTGGACTCAGTCCAGGCAGGTCTAGTCCCCTCCTCCCAGACTGAGCCAAGCGTCTCTGCTAAGCCCCAGGTTTCAAACAGCCAATTCATGCACTGAGCACAGCACCTGGTCCAACTGCCTGGATGCCTCCCAAACAGATCAAGCCAATCAACTGTCTCACCCATTCAGAGGGCCTGATCCAGTTGGGGGCCCCTCAGCCATTGGTTCACAGTTCATGTGTTTCCATTCGTTTGGACACTCGTCCCTGTATTCCATCCATCCCTGGTCCCAACAACTCTTGCTCACATAAACCCTCCTCCTTCTCGCCAATTGGACTCCCGGAGCTCCACCCGGGGCCTGACCGTAGATATCTGCATCCAGTTCCCTCAGTCACTGGATGGGGTTTCTAGCACGACAATTAGGGGACACTATGAAAGCAGTGCTAAGAGGGTCATTTTTTATATTATCATTACTGTAATCGAAATTCTGTTAGTAATTATAAAAATGAAATCTAAAGAACAAAGGAAAAATGAGAAGGAAAAATGTCAAATACGTGACTAAAGCAGAAGAAAATCGAAACCAATGCAAGAATTTCAAAGTAAATTAAAAAGCTGCATGACTTGCATTCAGTCCCTAGAATCCACATTATGAAAGGAGAAAACTTACTCCTGCAAGTTATTGTCTGGCATCACATACATACCTTGACACATGTTCAAATGAATATACACATGTACACATAGATAAGTATAAAAATACACCTATAAATACTTTGAGGCACATAAACAAATATAAAGTATATAATAAGACTTAAAATCTAAAACAATGGAATTTAAAATATAATAAAGGAGGTATATATTTCAAAAATGTGTAAATAATATTTTTGTGCTTCCAAGAGCTTTTAATGGTGCTGATGCCATATACACTTTTGTATATACATTATATTCATGGATGTGTGACCATCTACGGATCTTCCATGTGGGATGGACATACGTTAGGAAACACTCTTGAGAGAAAAGTGACTCTTCTTCTCCCAGCACCTTTCATTTGCTAATAACTCCTGGTCTGAGGGTAGGACTTCATGTTCGTCTGCTTTTTTCCATGCTAGAATTTGGTCTGGCTTAAATTGTAATGGGATTGTGTATGCTTCCATCACTTCTAAGAGTCCATATGTATCGCTGCCTTTTTGTGTAGAGAAGACACTGTTCCCTTGTGTTTATTAACTGCTCTCTTTATCACCTTTTCCACAATGATCTCTGTGCTTTCACAGGAGATGTATAGTATAGATATTCCAGTTACAGCAGGGAATTTTGCAGGTATTTATGCTCTGCACATTGACCAATAATGGGTCTCAGTGTTATACACTATCTACTACAACTAGAAGCTTCTCTAGTGAGGGTCAGTAGATAAATTAATCTAGGCGCAACTACAAGCCATTTGGGAGTCAGTTTAGTATTATATCTGTTTTGCAGAATAATATGTCAGTAGAGTCTTCTGTAGGGACTATGACATCTCTAGCTGCATGTTCTTAGTGCAGCAATGGTACGAAGTATAGGTTACATCTTGTCAGTAGGGAATGAAATCCAATAATAAAGTAATTGGTCGCCACCGGGTGGTGGTGGTGCATGCCTTTAATCCCAGCACTCGTGAGGCAGAGCCAGGCAGATCTCTATGAGTTTGAGGCTAGCCTGGTCTACAGAGTGAGATAGTATTTCAGATTTTCAAAATCCTAATATTTAAACAAAGACAGACAAGGATTTGAGAGTCAACTCTGAATCTTAAAAGTTCTTTGTAGCATCCAGCATAGTGTTTGGTGGACAGGTAATGGGGCTTCTCATATTCATTGTTCTTATAGCTTCCAAGTTATATTGCTCAACATTAATCTTTAATCATAAGCTAGTGTGATCAGCTCCCAAGGGTGTGCATAGCCACAAACAAAGCAATTAACTTCATTAATTGATGTCAGAAAATAAACACTGATAATCTTTTGAGAAACTTCAATGGATTTTCTTCCCCTTAAATTAAGTTTGAGTCATTATTAAAATATAAATAAATATTTGACTTCATAATTCAAATGCTTTCATATTGACTAACCCATAATATTCAAGAAACTTTGACAAGAGTGTGTCATTATTTAAAAAGAACTCAAAAGGACCTGATCAAATGACCATTCATATTAAAAGAAGAGAACAGGGCTGGAGAGATAGCTCAGAGGTTAAGAGCACCAACTGCTCTTCCAGAGGTCCTGAGTTCAAATCCCAGCACCCACATGGTGGCTCACAAGCATCTGTAATGAGATCTGGCACCCTCTTCTGTATACATAATAAATAAATAAATCTAAAAAAAAATTAAGAGAACATCCTAACTCAGACAGGAAAGGGTCAGAGGCCATGCATAACTTAGCAATTCACCACAACAGGATTTGCCTCTAAGGAAAGAAAAGTTGTTTTAAGTATTATTGATTTTTACTTGGAAAACGTGTCCTATTGATTTTTCCATCTAGGCCCTTAGCTGTGGTGTTTACTATGCTATTCTTATCTATAATGACAACCAATGGGAAACTAAAGAACCAAAGTGGGAGAGTCACATGTAGGAAAAATATATTGTGGGACTGCAAATAATAGTGCCTAAAAGATGGGTCCCCAAATATCCCAGTTCATGAGTTTTTATTTCAGAGCTCCAAATTCTTTTGAAGTAAGGACATAGTATTTTTGGGGATTTTTAAGTGAAGATTTGAGTCGAGATTAAATATATGCAATTGTACTCCTAGCTTCGTGTTCTTGCAGGTTCCTGGGTCTGTGAAAATGAAATTCTGCTTATTAATTTTTTTAAATTGTTGAGCATTCTGTAAGACATTTAATCAGCCTCTGTTTGTCTCATCTTCCATTTATTTTGTTACGTGTTGGGACATAGCATTCCACCATTTGGAGACGTATTTATTTAGTCAGAGTACAAAACAAACAACGGCAGACTTTGGGAATCCTGAAACAGAGTTTGTCATCCAGCTTTGCTATAGATGTGTTTACTGTGTTCCAGGGACCTGCGTGTACACTTACTGAGGTGGAAATGTGTGGAGATAGCAGCTTTGCTGGCTTTCCATTTCTTTCTTCCATACATCATTCCTACATTCCTCTTTTGTGTCTCTCTTCTTCAGTTTTTGTCTTCCTTCTGTCTCTTTTTTTCTTCTTTGGCCCTTCTCCCTTCCTCTGTGCTCTTGCTCGCGTTGTCTCTCTCTTTGCATTGTAATTTGAAAACTCGTAAGATACCATCTGATATGAACAATCAATATTTGTACAAAGGGTTTTGTCAAAGTTTATCTCATTAGTGTCAGAGCACAAAGCACAGGAGGGAAATCTTCTCACTGCAGTACTGTAAGCATCCTGATGGTCCCCACCTTCTATTTCAGCCATCAGTGGTTTTAATGTATGTGCTGCAGAATAATTTCTTCTTGAGTGAATGACTCAGGTGCTCTAAGAAATTTTCAGAATCATTTGGACTTATGTAGTTAAGCATGCTGCATTTGGTATTTTTCATAAAACAATTGAACATTTAGATATTGATGACTACATAAAAGAAAGAAAAGATAAAAGAACAAAACTGATCTATAACTTGTTAAGTTACTAACCTACAAAAACCTTAAGTTTACTATTACTCATGATAATAAAAGTGTGTACTTGTGTGGTTTAGAATATTGCTTAGCATCTCACTATGGAAAAATATCCAAAGCTTCTCTTAATTATTATAATTAAACATAAAAGACTACATTAATGCAATAATATTTGTTATATATATATATATATATAATATCCAAATACCTTAGGTCTTTTAATTAGTTATGTTTTGATATTTAAAGGGATTGTAAATCTATCTGCATCTTTATAAATCCCTCATTTGATACTTAATGATCACTGAGATTGTATAAATTTTGTACAGTCAGATAGAATAAATGGTAATTAATGTCTTTGAGTCTACCTAATTCATAATGTATTTTCATTCTTTTTTTTGGTTTTGTTGAGTCAGGCTTTCTCTGTGTAGTTTTGGTGCCTGTCCTGGATCTCGCTCTGTAGACCAAGCTGTCCTCAAACTCACAGAGATCTGCCTGGCTCTGCCTCCCAAGTGCTGGGACTAAAGGTGTACACTACCACCACCCGGCCATATTCATATTTTTTAATTAATAAATTTTCCTTACAGAATTAGTTCATTTTATTATAACTGGGGAGTAAGTCATCTTATATTTGTCCATAATATCATGCTCTGTGTATTTAATTTATGGGCTGAAATAGTCCAAGATCTGCCTTTGGTGAGGTGCAATACTTGCAGACAACTCCAGAGAAATCCTCTGCTCCTCTAATTTGATTTGGGACAATCATAAGATTACTTGAACCCATTAAAAATTGATTGTGTTAGAAAATTTATTTAAATTTATTTTTATTTTGTTCGGATTTATAGTTGTGAACGGTTAAAGGTGTAAAACAAAGACTGAAACATAACAGCTCTTCCCTGACACCTAAAGTTCAGGGATCATCTTGGAAGATGTGCAAAGATTGTCAGAGCCAGAGAACGAGGACATCTGCTCTGATAGTGTGTCTTCTTTACATGACAGGAAAGCTGCACCTGTGGATTCTTTAAAATACGTTAACCCAAACAATACCTGCACAATGACAGCATCAGTGAACAGGCAAGTATGAAAGTGAGGAATCCCAAAACACTACAGAACTAGATGAAGAACTTCAGGGATTAATTGCAGCTAAGAGAGGGAGAATTATCTTCTCAAGGTATGAGACTCTAAAAGTTTATTCAGTTACAAGTTGTCAGCCCTGAGCATACACACATACTAGCCTCAGTAAATGGCCGCCTAAGCTGTATTTCTATCTACATATGTGGATATGTGCAGACACATGTGTGCCTGTTTGATAATAACCAAAGAAGAGATTATAAATTTGGAAGAGAGATGGGGACTTGGTAGTAGTTTGAGGAGGGGGTATGTAGGGTAGAAATAATGTAATTACAGTGTTTACATTTGAAATTATTAAAATAACAATAAAGAAACATACTCATTAAAAATAAAAACAAAAACGAAAAAGAACTAAGAACTAATAATTAAGCACACAGAAATAGCATGAGAAATAAACACAGTATCTCAATCAATCTATCACAAGTACATATTGGGTTTCTTTTTTTTTCCCTTCAAGAATTTTTTTTTCAGATTATGTGATCTGCGTTTACTTTGTAAAGACAAAAGATAACAAGCTGAAAAATGTAAAGGTTTGGAAAAAGGACTGATACCAAAGAAAGGGATAATTGTACTCATGCAAAACTGGTAATTGCTAATTATGTTGTCTCACTTGGAGTTTATGTGCACCTGATTTTTTTAAAGGAGCATATTAGAAATTGTGCCCCAAACAAAATAATATTAAAAATCCAGTATAGTTAAAAGAAATCAGTATATTTGCAAAAAGCACATTCTACAATGTTTTCTTGCTTATTCAAATAAATATTCAACAACACTGGAAAGGTGGCCTTTAATTTGCAGCCTGGGTCTGGCCTCACAATCTACATTAGTAATTCTAGAACTTGTAGCCTGATGATGTAGGAGGCTATAAGATTAGTACTGACTTGGACTACATAGTTAGACGTTGTCTTAGAAACCAAATCAATACAAAATTGAAGACAAATCACACAATATTGCACACAATCTCCAAACTGAAAGTAAAATCACAAATCATAGGATGATCTTTATCTTTTAACAACCCATAAACAAGAATGAGTCTTTGGTTCATATTCACATCATCAATGATATAAATCCTCTATAACACATGCTGGTCTTCCATGAAGCCCTGTGATACTACTGATGTGTCAATCAACATTTAGGAAAATATTTTATTTGCCTACAGTGTTTTCTTTTCTTAAAGTCTTTTGACATTTCATTACTTGTGCTTTTCAAAAGAAAATTTGCAGAAAAATTATCTAGTTTATTGTGAATTGTTACCTTATTAATCTTCATTTTCACAGGTTCTAACACATTCTTTAATATACGTTACAAACACCATTATTTTATGAAAAGTGACAAAATCATAACATATTTGAAATATGCAGGTATATAGAAATTCCTCTCTAAAAAATAGTTCAAATGCTTTCTGGGGAAATTTCGTGTAGCAAGCATACAAATTAGTATTTCAGATGTGCTTTGAATCAGATGTCCCTAATCACCAAAGCAGCTACTTTTTTCACTAAAAAAGTATAATATGTTTCAATCAATGAAACAAAACTTGATCGGATAACTAGTAAATACATAACTCTTGAAAATGTGCTATTGCCACTCAAATCCACTCTGATTAGAGAAGTGAAACCCATCATAGTTCTCCTGGCAAGTATGGCAATGCTCAGAATGAACAGTGACTCATGCTGATTGACAGGTTGCCTACTGAGAAAGTATACATTACATCTGAAATTTCTCTAGAGCAGTATATGATGTTTTTTTTTCCTTATACTTACTAAACTTCCATGAAACAAAAGAGAACAGGACATTTAATTATATTCAATAAAATTCACAGAGAAGAAATTTGTCTTAGTTAGGGTTTCTGTTGCTGTGAATAGACACCATGACCACAGCAACTTTTATGAAAGAAAGCATTTAATTGGGGCTGGCTTCCAGTTTGGAGGTTTAGTACATTATGATCATGGCGGGAAGCATGGCAGCACATGGGCAGACATGGTGCTGGAGAAGGAGCTGAAAGTTCTGCATCCAGATTACAGGCAGCAGGAATAAAGAGTGAACCACCAGACCTGGCATGAGATTCTGAAACCTTAAAGCCCACCCGCCAGTGACACACTCCCTCCCAGAAGGCCACAGCCCCAATAATGACACTCACCATGAGTGTGTGTGTGTGTGTGTGTGTGTGTGTGTGTGTGTGTGTGTGTGTGAGGCATTTTCATTCAGACCACCAAAAAAATTGAAGACTAGAATCAGATATGAATTCTGAGAGTGGAATCATTGTGTAACCACAGGAAAGGCCTAGTTAGAATATGTATTTGGAATCCACCTGCCCCTAATAGACAGATTTGGTATTAGTCAGAATCAGCACTGTGGCTGTACACCTATCCAGGTCAAAGTGTTAATCTTTGCTTTCTAAAGTAGAGATAGGACAGCAAAAGACTGGATATCTGAAGGTGTTTGAAATGCTACATACTGTAGAAATGAAATCATGGCTTAATGTAAAGACTGCGGTAAGGTTATAATTGTGTAAAGTAGCATTTAGAAAGTGCTTTTGTAAAAGTTCATACAGCAGATTCTGACAGTGTTTTAGGTCATTCAGTCTCTGTTAGTAATATTTAAATATGTTCTCATAAGAGAAAGAAACCAGATAGCATATCTTCATTCCTCACCAATGGCAACCTGCCAACTCCTCCCGCTTCAAATGCCTCTATTATTAACATTGAAACTTGAATTTTTGTAGCTTCAGGTGTTTTCTTCAATATTCATTATTTTATCACCCACTGAAAGCTACGTAAAAGCCTTTTATTTATCTGTGGGTTGCAAAGAATCAGGGATGGGTAGCTTTGACTTAGGTGTTATAGTTTGTTGACAATTGTTTATATTTTGATCTAGAGAAATAAAATCCATGTAACAAGGGAGAATTTTTCTCTGATGCTCAGAATATGCAAAACATTTTTCTTCTTTTAGGTAAATGGTTAATAATATGATTCCTTGTGGATTTTTCAGCCTTCCATATTAATATTCCACTTACTCCCTTCTGTATTCTCTATTTACTTCCCTCAGCTTTTCCCAAAGAGCCCATTATCCCCTCCTCCTAGCTTATAAAGAACTATCAGATCAATTATCATTTGCTTTTCCTCTGTATTCTCTGTCTTAGAGTTTCTATTGCTTCAGTGAATCACCATAACCAAAAGGCAAGTTGTGGAGGAAAAGGTTTATTTGGCTTATACTTTCATATCACTGCTCATCAAAGAAAGCTCCTGTCATGAGAACAGGAACTCACAAAGGGGAGGAATCTTTTGGCAGGAGCTGTTGCAGAGGCCATCAAGAGGGGCTGGTTTGCTCCCCACCCCCATGGCTTGCCCAACCTGATTTCTTATAGAACCCAGGGCCACCAGCACAGGTGTGGCTCCACCCACAATTGGATGGACCCTCCTCCATCATGAACTAATTAAGAAAATGCCTTAAGTTTTACCTACAGCCCAATCTTATGGAGGCAATTTCTTAATCGAGGTTTCCCTCCTCTCAGATAAAGTTAACATGTGTAAGTTGACATAAAAATTGCCAGCATTCTCTCCTTGCAGCTTCCCTTGCACTTACTTCCAAAAGACTCTTTCCGTTCATGTTTTCACCACCAGATTATTTTCACTCTGATATTCTCCTCTCTATTGTTTCCCAACTCCCCTTTCCTGTCAATGGTCCCATTATACTTTCCTGGTTTCTGTAGCTACTCAAGGCTATGTATTCACATGTGAACATTTGAATTTAGGGCCTTCAGTAAGTGAGAACATGCAACTTCGTCTTTCTGGGTCTAGGTTACCTCACTCAATATATAATTTTTTCTGGTTCTAACCTGTTACACATGCAATTCAGTAGATAGATAGATAGATAGATAGATAGATAGATAGATAGATAGATATGAGTTTTTCTCATTCGGGCTAACAGTGCTCCCTGCAAGAGTCAAACACAAGATAACACTCCCCAATACCAGACCTGAGTAGCAGGAGCCATGCTACTTCTTCAGGAAACAATGCCTGAGAATAGGACAAGAGGCACTCCTTGTTGCAATACCCTTGGATATGCTGTTCCGATTGGCAAGAACCCATGGAAACTTGCCTGCATAATTTTGGGCATGACCCCAGGAGCATGTGTGTAACCTCAATTCCTTGCTTTCACTACGCTATCCTGCAGCTATCCTGAATGAATCACAGTATCATGAAGTATAATAATCCATATTTGCCTAACTGTTCTGGAAAGAATGATTTTAACCATAAGAGCTTTAGAGAAATTCTATTAAATAGTTGGTACGGGGAATTGATGGGAACATTCAAGGAACAGGGAATGAAGCAAAATCACAAAACCCCACTATTCCCTAATTTCTAACAGCTGTGCTGATATCTCAAAAAGTTAAGGGAGTTGGACATAAGGACAAGGAACAAGCAATGCCTACAAGTAAGAGTAAGTTTCCACGTTATGTTGCCTACAGGATAAATGGAAATGCCTGATATGCCAGTAGAGGGGCTAGATCAATACAAAACCTAGCATGGAATGATCCAGCTCTGGCTGTGAGTTGATCACAAGAACCCATATCCTACCAGATGTAAATATTAACCACAAAATACAAAACTGTCTCTCACCCTGCATGGTTCTGTGATCGCATGTGCTGTCAACTGGGCACCCTGTTCTACCTGTAGGTGTACCTAGTTAGAAAAGTTTCTTTGTATGCTTCAAAACTGTTTATGCTTCTGATGATAGAGAAATAGGACATAAAAGTAGTAGCTACCCATGGGAGAGCTTGGAGGCAGAAGGGGAAAAATAGAGAGAACAAACTGGTGATTATTGTAAC
>CABHPQ010000751.1:32910-45192 GCA_902168405.1 Peromyscus aztecus | reverse complement strand
TTGACCTTCTGCTGTAGGGAAGTGCCCCTCCTCGCTGCTCTGAAAATGGAAAGTGCCTTTTGAGTCCCATGGATACATTTATTTTAATCACTTTATTTGATGGCAATCTTCTGGAAGACTATAAGCGCTTCCCTGTCATCTTTTAAAAGAGGTCACTAAGGGGATTGACTCTTATCTTGATGACGCACTACCTTCATCCTGAACATCCATTATCACACCCTGAGGTGATGAGGCTCCTGTCAAGCTGTCAGCTTTCACGTCTGCAATCATGCTGTTTGGCTCTGACAGTCTTCTCCTCTGATTCTGCTCTGTGGCTTTAGGTCAGGAAAGCAGATGACCAAGGCTTTTAAAGATTGTATGTAAAGGTCCCAGCCTTCTCCACTATAAAATGTAGCAGCTCTATCAGATGAATGATGTTCAAACTTAGGTGTAAACTCTGCCCAGGCTCCATTCTTAAAGATAACTGGTCTGAAATCAGGCTCTAAATGTTTGTGATTTTTACATTGTCCTGAAGTGTTTTATTTTTAATATTGATACAAAATTGGAAAAAAAAATACATTGTATTTATATTAGAGGAGCTCTAAAATGCCCTTAAAACTGAAATGTGTTCCCACCATAAAACAAATTTTAGACAGTCTAATATCTATACTGGACATGGTTCACTAGAGTAACAACAATAGAAGGAATATATATCAAAAAGGGTTTTATTAGTCCTTCCTACTCAATTTAGTCTCTGGAGTTCATTAATCACTGTCTTCACATAAGTAAGACTAAGACAAGGAATCTTTTCAGTCCAAGAGCATGGGTGATTCAGCAGTCACTTTCTGCCACTGAAGGACTAGAGGACTCCTAGAGAGCCACTTGTCTCCACTGTATTGTGAGCCCAAAATGTTGGTTTCTTATTTCAGAAAGGAAACTCCCAGCATCAGTTCAAGCAGCTTCAGAGTACAGGAATTCACCATCATGATGTGCAGGCAATAAGGCAATAGCAAAGCTTTGTCTTTGGACCCCCTTTATCTAGACTCTCATTGGAAGGTGCTCCTCATATTCAGGGTTGGTTCTCCCACTTCAAATAACCTGACAACGAACATTTCTTGGGTTGGAGACATGGCTCAGCAGTTAAAAGTACTTGATGATCTTCCTTAGAACTCTGGTTCAACTCCCAGCACCCAGCGCAACATAAAGATAAAATTATTACAGCTTCACTCATCCCTATCTTGTTATTACCCCTCTTATCATTTCTTTCTTTCTTACCTTTCTGCAGTTTTTAAGATAATTGTTATGTATTTGTTGTTTATATAGAAGAATAAATCAAAATCACAAGATATTGTATTAGGATTCGTGGCTGTACATGTAAAAAGTAACAAGAGAGTAGTCCATTATAATCAATATACACGTTTTCTAATGCAGTAGCAAAAGGGTGATGAAAACAACATGGAAGACAGAAGTAGGAAAAAGAGTCCTAGAAAATCTGAGGATTTTCATCAAGAAAATCTCATCTGAGTGAAGAAAGAAGGGGCAAGATGATATGGGGAGATAGGGAGGGAAGAATATTTGAAGTTTAATTGATGTAACTGTAGAGCCCTTGGGAGATCTCAAGTAGAGGTGTGACAAATCAGGCAATGAACTCTCTTAGACAATGAGTTGGAACTGATTTGTAGAGGATCATCTATAACATCCTGTGGAAAAATGTTTAATTTTTATTCAAACTCAACAATAAATTTGAAAAATGCAAATAGGGCAATCTTGACAATTATAATCTATCTTTCACATTCATGACAGACGTTGCATTCATTTTAAACTTCTGATTATTTTTTCACAGAGTGAATTCTCAAACACTTTAGTGAATTTGGAACTGCACATATAGTGTTCATTTAGAGGTACCGAGTCATTTCAGTAAGATGAAACTATCTTTCAATGGAATAACATTATCCTATTTGTTTCTAACAAAATTTCAGTACAAGTGAAGGTAGCTGTTTAATAGTGCTCTATTTGCTTAAATGCGTTCATCTAAAATCATTATTTAAGTAACTATTTAGAACAGTAGTCTTCAACCTTACTAATGCTACAGGCTCATGCAGTTTTTCAAGTTGTGGTGACCCCCAACCATAATATTATTTCATTGCCATTTCAGAGCTATGATTTTGCTACGGTTTTGAATTGTAATGTAAATATCTAATATGCAACTCCTGTGTGGGGTGTGACCCACAGGTTTGGACAAGTGATTTAGATTAAGATATAACTTTTTCTTTTCTTTTCATGTACTTACTAAAGTAAATATTAGAATGTGTTTGAAAACAAGATTTATTTTTTGTGATTTAAGTAAGCATATAACCATGAAATCACAATTACCAAGAAGTTCTAATTTACACTAAATGGAAGTATATTTGTACCACCAAGTTATCACAGTTATCAAAACTATACCAGTATTTGAAAGTGCATCTGTGTGTTGTTATACTCAGCCAAGGAATGTATGTAAATGAAGAAATTTTACATGTTAAGGCCCTTCAGAAAGTAACAGGTTGTAACTCCATGGGTCTCTACTAGAAATGCTTTACATGGGTCAATTCAAAATTACCTATGTAAAATGGAGTATCTTCATTATACAGATGAATGCACCAAGTCACAGAATTAAGACAACTAAGTTGTGTAGGTCATCACATAGGTTTTCATCACTATAAATCATTCCTTGGGATAATTAACTTATAAAACAAAACATTTTATTCTAACTCGCTGTTTTAGAGGGTTCAGTGCATGATCAATTAATCCTGTTGTTTTCCATCAGTGGTGAGGCAACTAGGAGTGTATTAGGCTGGAGAGCAGAGCTACTGGCTCTTTGTTAGTAAATTTAAGGGAAGAAGCAGGAAGTCTGGAGTGTCAGTATTCCAAAGCACAACTTACTCCATTTAACCTCACCTCTTAAAGTCTCCAGGATATTTTAACAGTGATACAATGGGGACAAAGCTTTGAACAAATGCAACCTTGGAGGACACTTAGGATCCAAACTACAATGTTTACTGAAAATCTAAATTGGGGGGGGAGAATAATTCTAATTACTGGTATCTAATCTTATTTATGTTAGGTGAGTGATTTGTTCCCCAATTTCTGTTGCCCTCGTTGGCTGGAAATTCTTCTTGGATCCTGATAATTGTGGTCACTGCGGGTTCCAGGTAAAATATGTTTCTAAGTATTGGTAGCTGACAGAAATTTCTATTTTTACTGGATCAGTATTCAGGTAGTGGCCAGAGAGAATTAACATGGTGTCATACCATTTGAACATGAAAAATATCTGAGCCCAGAAGACTTCAAGTCTGGGGATATTAAAAGAGAGAAGCCAAGTGTACAAGGTATTGAAACTGTGGTTTTATAAACTGTATATTTGAGATTGAGTTTCAAGAGTGGAATCGTCACACTTAAAATCAGTAGAAAAAAACTACTTTTTTTGCAGGTAACTGCAAATATACAGAAGACAAACATCTAGACAAGTAAGTGGAGAATGATGAGGATTGTCGTCACGTAATTTTCAATAAGAGAATATTTCTAAAATGGGTAGTAAGCACTGTCAAATACTGTTAATCAGTCAAATTCTGTTTACCTTGCAGTCGCAGGGGCTGACCACCAAATGACAGAGAGCTGGGGGGGGGGCAGAGCACGTGGGAGGAAATGTAGTTGGCTGGTTTTTCACTCTTCCTCTCTGGGGGGCTGCCACCTAGTTCCCAAATAACCTCACATGGAGACTTTTTCATACTTCTGAATTCCTGGCCTTTTTGGCTTGCTTCTTGCCAGCTTTTCTTAAATTATCCCATCTACCTTTTACCTCTGGGTTTTTATCTTTTTCTGTTTCTGTCTATCTTTCTTTCTGTCTTACTCGTGGCTCGCTTGTGGCTGAGTGCCTGGCCCTTGATGTCTTCCTTCTTCTCATCTATCTTCTCCTCCCAGATTTCTTCTACTGTTTATTCTCTCTGCCTGCCAGCCCTGCTTATTCTTTCTTCTGCCTCGCTATTGGTCATTCAGCTCTTTGTTAGACCATCGGGTGTTTTAGACAGGCAAAGTCACACAGCTTCACAGAGTGAAATAAATGCTACTTAAGCGAATGCAGCACATCTTTTCATCATTAAACAAATGTTCCACAGCATAAACAAATGTAACACATCTTAAAATAATGTTCTACAGCAAGGAAACTGTTGTTGGTTATTTGTTTTAGTTCATATTTATATTATCTGTCTGTAGTTACTTGTTTTCAAGTAATACATACCTAAGTAATTATTTAAAAAAAAACACATAGTAGTCTTATAAACATTCTTGAATTTAAAAAAAATGGGCCTTGAATGTTAGATCACAGCTAGAATTTCAGTTTTGCAGTGCTCTAGGTTGACTCCCATCACTGAAGAGGAATAAAACCAAATAATCCCTAAAAGACAATTTCTTATTATCAATTAATATTATCTTTCCTCAGTTGTATAAGTTCTTGCCATATTTAGTACCTCCTGCTGCTGACAAAATTGCAAATTTCCAAGCTGATAGTTAGTACTAACTGTACAACTCAGTTATGGACACACTGACTACTCAAAATTACACTTGCTATATTTATGCTTTTGTATTAAAAAAAAGGACATTCCCAGAGGTGACATAGCTGAAGTCCTCATTGATTAAGAGAAAAAAAATTAGAGCAATGGTAGCATAAATCTTTTGAGTGTAACCAACCTATAATTGATTTGTCCTAAGGCTCACTTCATGAGAAGGAACTCTGAGTCAACATGGTTTATGTGCTTTTACTTTTAGGCAGATGTTTCTGGATCCAATCTGGAGAGCAAGAAATGTGTGTGGGTATTATTTAATCATGTTACCTCTTAAATATCTATGAATTGGTTGACCATGTTAATATTATTTGCACACAAGTGGTGAGTTTAGATTCATGTGATTCTGTTGCTGGTAATGAGGTGATCATATGTATTGCATAAAAGTACTCTGAGGGACATGAGCATGATCAGACAGAAATATTCATCCACAACAGTAAGAAGATACCTTGTTAAAATGCCAGAGTTCAAGCACTTATGAGGCTGTTGGAAGTTGATTTTGCTCAGGTACTTTTTTTTTAGACTGGCAGTGAGTTTGAGGATAGGCGATAACATTGGGAAACATGACTCCTTTTCTTTTATGAATGGAGAGGAGTGAGACAAAAGCTCTATGTCTTTTGGGAAAAACACTGAGAGAATAATATGAGGAGAGGTTGGCTACTATGTCTGATGCATGACTACCTGCCTGACAACTCCTTATCCTTTTCTCTTCCTAGCTCGTCATGCGGAAGCTTCATTTTTTTCTCTTTTTATTTACCTTTCATCCTAAAAGATAGGCTCCATACAGTAGAATAGTTGTTATAGTGGCTGAATGTGAGGACTGATGTGGAATTGTTTGGTGTTTGTACAGTATAAAAGATATACAGGACATAAATCCAGGCAATGTGGTTACATGATTTCCCAGGGAAGACCACATTTTTACAACGGATGTACTCCAAATAACTTATTCTCCAAATAAACAATATTTTAGAGACAAAGTAGCAGTTAACTCATCTAATTTTCCTGCTATAAAATAAAAATTACTTTTTTGTTGCAGTCTTATGAAGGAAAAGTCATAACCTTAAGTTTCAACTAGAATGAGATTGATATCACTGAATATCATCCAGAATCTACAGTACATCACTTATACATTGTAGGTTCCTATATTATGGTTTTTTCTCTTTCTTCTTTATGTAGCTGTGGATCCAGGGCATTTTAAATCAATGACTTCAGGGGAAACGACAAGCTTATTTGTTACACATTTGCACACACTCTTTTTCTCGGGTGTTATACATCATGCTCATGAGACTCCTTGTACATTCTGTTTTTGAGATGTTAGTAATTTATTTCAAAATCACTTCAGCATACTTATTTAAATAAAAATTATGGGAAAGGACCTATTATTCCTGAAGAGGAAAATATACACTAGAAAGAAACCCCAGTGAAATTTGTGGTTCTCCTTGTACAGACACTACATTTACATTCCATAAACCATTGCATCATCATATCTTTGAGAATTTAGAGTTCATTATGAATTCTGCACTGCTGTAATAGCCTCTATGATTACCATGTCAGGATTAACTAGCTTGCCATTGATGTGATTAAAAAATACGTACAATATATCAGAAAAGATACACAGTACAGAGCTTGATTTAAAGGAGATCTGTCTTTTATGATAATTGCTTTACCGGCTATGACATTTTTAATCTTAGTGAATATGAGATTTCCCCGTCTGCATAGTATATTTACTCTGAAAGCTTTACATACAGTGTGCTCTGACAGCTCAATAGGTTAGGTTTTCTTTTAATTATAAGTAATGGATTAAGACAAGGCCATCTGAATTCACTCATTCAACCATCATGTGCTTTTATACTTTTTGAGTACTATGTCACTTGCTTACAGTTAAAAGACGAATAAAAAGCAATGATTGTTCTATAGACATGTCTGTATCCTGGTAAGCTAAGCAAAGAAATCTATCATTACGGTGTGGTTTTCCAGCTATGCAAGAGCTGCAGAGAATATAGGTATATTCTGTCTTAAATTTCAGTTATGAATTAATTCATTAAAATATAATTTTTATGAGTAACGTAGGTCAGTTGTGAAACAGTAAAACTTTTTAGGTTCTAGACAAAATCAAGTTTTGAACTTTCAGAATTTCAGAGTTGTAGACTGGGGAAATTTTCAGAAGATACATGCCTTGAAATTCAGGCAACTTTTCCTGCTAATACTATGATTGTTTTATACTTTTCTTAGTGTAATCTAATCAAGTCAGCATAATCCAGCCTTCAAAACAATGAGCAAAATGTAGAGAGAACATACAGAACTTTCTATTGAAGATTTTAGACCTAATGGAGATCTTCTAATGGAGATTTTAGATTTTTGAATTCAATTTTAAATGTGGATTCACATTACTTATCTAAAATCATATGTGAAACCATAGCAGTTGCATAATTCTAACTATTAGAAACATTTTTTTATGTTATAAAAAAGTCATATAGACAGGCTTTCATTAATCATAAAATTTAATAGATAGAGGAAATGGCACTAGATGTGAAATACCTTTTATTGAATTGTATGACATAGGATTTTACTGTAAATGCATTATCACACTTAACAAAATTTTGGTAAAGGCTCAAAATGAAGTAATAACATATTTTAAAAGGAAGATAAGAGGTTCACTCACTGTATAATAAATTCAAGGAGAAAAGGGCTTCTCATGTCTGGTGAGAGGCAATGTCCATATTAGTGCCAGCCTTGTATTTTCCCCTGGCCCTAGATTTCCTATCCTTTACCTAGGTAGAAATTTTCTTACATAGATGGTTCTTTACTTATTCATTTCAAAAATTTTACTTGGAATGGAGTTATAAAATAATTCTCACCTTAAAGTAGGTCAAAGACTCATTACAGTTCATATATTTTTAGCTACCACACATTTTCCAATGTCCTTTTTTTAGGAAATGGCTTAAATGTTTGTTGATTCTTTAATTTCATTAGGAATTCTGTAAATTATGTTTTTGATGACATTCACCCTCATTCCCAAACTCCTCCTGAATTCAATCCCTCTTCCCTGCCCTCCTGCATTATATCCTACGTTTTTTAACTTACTTAGTCCTTTTTCTGATGCCCATCTGTTTTGGTGTGCTTGTGCATTCACTGGAGTGAGCTCATTCTACCATGGACATACCATTGAGGATAACTGACCCAGGATATGCCAGCAGTTATCAATTGACAACAACCTCTCAGCCAGGAGATGGACTTCATACATACTTCCACCCTCCATTCTAGGATTTTGCATTTTTGGCACTTGATATTATTCTTTTTTTTTTTTTCTTAAGAATGTCTCCACTAAGGTTGCCTTCCTATTATTGTCATAAAGGCACTGATCAGTTTCTCCTCAAATAAGAGCTAGCTCCCCTGAGAAAGTAAACGGAGACTCAAGGTAGACTATGAGCAAGTCACTTGGAAATTGAAGAAGGGAATAACTATAAAACCAGTAAAAGAAGTTGGGAGAGACACTGGATGACAATGGCCCATGACTAATCCTCTGTTTAGATGAGTAAAACGTGATCACATTTTTTTCACTGTCAAGAAGCATGAAAAGGGATTGTAGGACATCCTTAGATCAGACCACATGTTAAAGAAGGGTCAACCTCAAAACATATTATCCTGATAAATATTGTTCCAATGCCTATCCAATTCTTACCATAGTCTCAAAAGGTCACTGAACTAAGCATAACTTTGGGAGATACCACCCCAAATCTTGTGCCTTTTTTTTATTGTTGTTGTTGTTCAATTTTATGTTTGTTTTCAATTTTCCTTAATGAATCTCCTTACTTTGTTTTTATTTTTTTAAATTCATTTTACATACAAACCACAGATCTACTGCTCATCCCTCTTCCCGTTTCCCCTCAGCCTTCCTCCCCCATTCCCTCCTCCAACAGGGTAAGTTCTCCCATGTGGGGGCAACTAAGCCTGGTATATTCAGTTGAGGCACCCCCCCACACCCCCACCCTCCCATCCCCACTTCAAGGGTGAGCAAGGTGTCTGACCACATGGGATCCAGTTCATGCACCAGGGATAGAACTTGATCACACTGCCTGAACTGGCTTACCCTGGTAATCAGATTGGTGAATACCCTAACTGTCATCATAGAACTTTCATCCTGTAACTGATGGAAGCAGATCCAGTAACAGATGGAAGCAGAGATCCACAGCCAAAGCACCTGGCAGAGCTCCAAGAGTCCATTACTTCTACTCATTATTGTTTTGTGTTTTATTATTATTCTTAGACATGAAACAACAAACCCAAAGCCATAGGCTCAAGGCAGCTTTGGGGACTGATCTTCTGCTGCCCTAATTCTCCAAATACAGTTCACCAAGAATAGAAAGAAGTTGGGCCACACTCATAAAGTCCTCATACCACATCTATTAAAATAGGGTTCTATCCAGTGGGCAGTTCTAAATCTATATGAATTTTATCCTTCATTCACACCAGTGCTGAATATTTCAAAATACCTTTGTATATGCCTCTTGAGATAGTCACACTCAGAAAGAACTATGGAAACCATTTCTTGTCTCTATGCTCACCGCCATTTTAAAAACAACATCTAACCCCCTAAATCTGAGGGCTCAGTCTTCTAATCACTTCTCTTTCTCCTCAAAAAGGTCCATAGTCCAGCACAGTATAGTTCATATTAAGATTTTTAAAACAATTGCTTGCTAACATTTACATATTTTAAAACTTCTAGTTCTGTTAAAATAAAACAAGATTATCATTGAAAAATTAAGAAGTATAAGATACTATCAAAAATTTATAAACTCAAGTTCCATTTGCTTTTGGGATACCATCTTACAAGGACTCCAATTTGCAGTAAGGCTCATTAAGGAAGGGTATGGCTCAGTTACCTTTAGCCTACTGGCTATGGGTGGGTTAGGACTTCTGTTGGTCTTTTCTGTGTCAAACACACAGATTGCAAGCCCAGGGCCACTTTGAGATCTTTGGCAGCAATTAACTATGCAGCTCACACACAATTGAGCCTGTATGAAAATGAGTATTCAGAGACAGGTAATGCCTGGGGGGCACTCACCACCCTAAATCAGAGCACCTGTGTGGCCTGGGCAGGAGGCTACATGATGGGTAAGGTGACCTGCTAACATCCCACGCAACCTAAGTCAGAAGCTCATTTTTAGTAAAAGGGGGGACCTGTAGGGCCCTGGCCCCTGTTTTGGGTATCTGTTGCCTTGCTTGCTGACCTTGACCTTGATATCCTCCCTATGCTAATTCCCTGCCAGGTTCCACCCTCCTGAATGCTTAAGGGAAGTTCTTTTTCTGTGTATCCTGCATATTGGGCATTAACAGCTTAGATGCATGATTGTAAAACATTGGTAGCGAACTTCTGTCCTCTGGGGTTCTCCCATTGTGCTGTAAGCCTGTATTTAAGACCTCCTCCTCTCTTCAATAAATGGCATTCGGCATTAAAAAAAAAAAAAAGTTCCAGGACAGCCAGGGCTACACAGACAGACCCTGCCTCAAAACAATAACAGCTAAAACAAACAAACAAAAACTCAACACACACACACACACACACACACACACACACACACACACACACACACCAGCAGAATGGATAAACACAATGCAGTACACTTGTACATTAGAATACTATTCATTATTATTCATTCTTAAAAAGAAGGAAATTCTGATATACTCTGTAACCTTGGTGAATCTTGGGGCCATTATGCAAAATGAAACAAGTCAGTCACAAAACGGTAGTATCTGCCGATACTGATTCCACTCACAGGCATTGAAGGGGTCAAAACTGTGGAGCCAGAAAACAAAACAGTGACCAGGCGGTGGTGGCCCACGCCTTTAATCCCAGCACTCAGGAGGCAGAGGCAGGGGAATCTCTGTGAGTTGAGGCCAGCCTGGTCTACAGGGCCAGATCCAGGACAGCCAAGGCTACACAAAGAAACCCTATTTTAAAAAGGAAAAAAGAAAAAAAAAAAAGAAAAAGAAAGCAGGGCCTCTAGGTCACAGAGGGAGGGGAACAAGGAGTTATTGGTTGATAGGTTTCAAGACTCAGCATTCCCGGATAGAAGGAGTTATGGAACAAGATACAACATCATGGATGCCGTGAATCCCGCTGACTGTATGCTTGAAATGATTAACATTAAAAGTAAAATTTTTATTTTAATTTAAAAAAAAAAAAAAAAAAAAAGTTTTATGTAAGCTTATGATTTTGTAATGGACCATTTTCATTGTTATTCTAGAGTGCAAGAAGCTCGGGAGCTGCATGTTGGTCATGCTTTATTTTCCCATTCGTTTTAGAGACTACTATGTTTGTTCCCCTTTGCCAGTAGTTTACAAATAGCATTACCCAGTTCTCTTTCGTTTCTTTTATGAAACTTGGATTAATTGTTGTTGTTATTCTTCTTTCTTTAATGTAAACATTATAGAGAGGGAGGAAAATTCCCCCTTTCATTTTCAAGTTGTTGGTCACATGAATTATTTCTGCATAAATTATGAATAATCTCTAAACTATTTTGAATTGCATTGTCTGAAAATCTCTCTGATGTGTATTTTCATATTTCTAGATTTCTTCGGGAACAATGAAGAACAGAATATTTCACATACATTGTTTTTGTTTTTCTGTTTCTCTGGGCTCAACATCTAATTGAATTAATCTTTATAAGCCAGTCACCTTGTCACATTATACTCTTTATAAGTAGTTTTTGTAATGAGCTGAAAGTAGAGTCTGGACACAATGAAACATAGAAAGACAATGGAACTTTTCTATAGCATTACTAGTTTCTTTCTAGTTTTATATATGTATACATACATATATGTACATACATATGAAATAAGTATACCTCTAGAAATATTTAGAAAGAAGTACTGAAGACAGAAATTGTAACTTTTATGTGATATTACCAGTATTTGAGTTAGTTGATTAATTTATCATTTACAATAATGAATATGAGACACTTCCTTCCCAATTTATTTGAAAGAGATCAAGTTAGCCAATCATGGTCTCTTTAATAAGTGATTTCAATATTGTCAGTTAGTAAAATTTAAATTACTGAGAGTATTTGAATGTCTAAAAGAAGTTCTGAGTAACAATAGAAAAATACAAAAGGAAATTTTTATGTGATAAATAAATCATTGCATGATGTCAGAACAATCAACCCAAGCACTTCTGTACAATAAAATTTAAGTAAAAGCATTTGGACAGTATAGCCCTTATGAAGAGGTGGTAGAAGTGGATAGGGAACATTCTTTGAGAGAACTCTACAAATTCCAGTGTTGTTTATGACTATCATCATTTTTAAATAGATATTTTATTATACAGTGAAACTAAGTTCACTTTTAATATTTCAAGGCTTCATCCTCAATAAAACCTTCTAAACCTTCTATCTTTGATTTAGCTTTTCACATGAGCCTGTCTAGATGATAATATTATTGGCCATGTGGCATTATAATTAATTAACATCATCCTTGTGAGTTGTTTTTATATGAGACCACAAAACAAAAATGACTACGTGGTATAAAGGTCAAATTGGATTTTTAGCATGTAGAAAACAAGGATCTCTTCAACATTGTGAAAAGTTCACATCAGTGTCAGCAGACAAACCTCTATTATCTCTATCTACCTGTCAGTCTGTCTGTCTATCATCTATCCATCTATCTATCTATCTATCTATCTATCTATCTATCTATCTATCTATCT
>CABHPQ010000751.1:11402-32900 GCA_902168405.1 Peromyscus aztecus | reverse complement strand
TCTATCTATCTATCTATCTATCTATCTATCTATCTATCTATCTATCTGTCTGTCTGTCTGTCTGTCTGTCCGTCCGTCTGTCTATCTATCTATCTATCTATCTATCTATCATCTATGTTTCTATGTGTGTATGTATGTATGTTTCTGTCTTTCTATGATTTCTATCTCTATCTTTTCCTCTCATACTGATTTATTAACCGATTTCCTCAAATTTTATAGTATGTGTTTTATGACCCCTTACTATATGGAGTTGATATATGTCATGTATTGATGGAGTAAAAAGCATACACAAGGATGAAATTTACATTAGGCTGACAGTTCAACCTTCTTTGAGCACTGTGAATATGTGAGTGGAGTGAAAATTACATCGATTATTGGTAATATCATACTTATAGGAAAATGCATTGGAAATTTCTAATTGTATAGGTTTAAGCAGAATTTATTTACAATTTTTCCTCTATTTGTAATCTCATCAATTACATTTGTGATATTACCATTGTACTTTACATGCATGTATGTATAATCATTCTCCAGGCTTTGCTACTGCTTAATGACACTTAAGTGGAGAAGGCAAAGAATTACAGGTGACTTGAGAAAATGGTGATTTACATCTTACTGAGTCCAAATAGAACCTTTTTTACACATAGTGTGATTAGGACACTCCACAATAGTATTCTGATTTCTATGATAGGAAACAAAGTTGACAATGAAAGTTATTGTCCATGGTGACATACAAATTAAATTTCTTCATCTAAAGTGACATCTAAAGTGTCTAGTATTCATTCTTACTTTTCAAAAGGCTTAACTATCCCTGACTTATTCTTCGGGGAAGTGGAAAACTAAGACTCATCAACGATAAGTTCCATTTAAATATGGACTTTATACTATTAGGAAGGTATACATAAGGCTCTAATTGACTAATAATAATGTGGCCATGAAAAGAAAATTCAAGCCCATTTTAATAAATTAAAATAATGACACTAAAATAATATAAAAAAAAACCCTGTAAAACATCCATCTCTGTTCTAATGTGGACATGAAAACCCAAGTCCCTATTCTGTATTATCTTTCCTTAGAAAAAAATGTTGGGTGCCATAAATAGATCTGTCTCATTCTTTGCAATAGCTTCATATTCAATTGAATGTGCATATAATAATTTATCCAACCTGTATTTTATTTAATAAGAATTTTATTCATGTGAATTCTAGATCTTAACTTTTCCCCAAAATCCAACGACTAGAGTTGTATTTGCTTCCCAATACAATTATTATTTACATTTGTGTTGTAATGGTATAGCTGTGTAATAGTAAAATATGGGGGAAAATCTGTTTCACAGCAAACCAATTATTCAGTTTTAAAACTGGGTTAGACTTCACCAACAACAAAAATCGTTTAAAAATGTACCTAAACATGTAAGGGGTCATGAATGAATCCACCAAATCACCTAAATAACACATTACTTCTCTAAGAACCTGAGATGAAGTAAGTGCAGGTGTGTGTGTATTGTGTGTGTGTTGTCTGTCTGTGTTTAATATAACAGACAGACAAAGGAAAAAGCATCTGTTACTGGAAAGCCTTGAAAAGATCCTGGGACCATGGTGAAGTTCTTGCATTTCTTATAATTGAAGGAATATAATATAAGCAACATCTTTACCAACAATATGGCAATATCT
Source organism: Peromyscus aztecus (assembly GCA_902168405.1). Lineage (NCBI taxonomy): Eukaryota > Metazoa > Chordata > Mammalia > Rodentia > Cricetidae > Peromyscus > Peromyscus aztecus. The sequence continues at coordinate 31,227 of CABHPQ010000751.1, read as the reverse complement.
ATATATAATTTCTATCATTACATTTATATTGAAATCACAGTGGTGTTAAAAAATGTGCTTCAGAGATTTAAAATAAACAACTTTCAAAAAGTTGGGAGAATGCAAAACACATGCCCTAGTATGTACATTTGGGAAGTGTGCCGGATACCCCACTGATTTATGTATGAGTGCCACATAAGTTCATTTCAATCACATTTAGTTTATTCACTTGGTTTCATTCTGAAGGAATGAATTCATTCTGATCATTTTGTCTGTGGTTGAGAAAATTGAACTCTAACAGATTGCAGTCCCAGAAGAAATTGCCTAGTGTTAGAGCTGCAAGTAATTGCTAAACTCCCACGTGCCTCTGGGAGAAAGTACGTCCTTGATTAGAAAACATGCAAGGAAAAGGAGGCAGTGAGCTCCGAGTTAATGGGCAGGATAGCATTCTCTGTTAAGTGCTTCAGAGCAACAAGGCACATTCCACTCCATTTTTACTAACTAGAGGATTAATTTATATTCAAAAAGAAATGTTAAAATTCTAATCATCCTTCATCATTAAGCAGGGATTCTATATCTTCTCATTACCACACAGAAGGGAAATTTAATTCAAATGAAGTAGATAAATAAATAAATCCCAGGGACTTATTTAAATTCATTTAGTATATATTTCTAAATTACATCTTTCTGACAATACTACCAAGGATTAAATAGGGTATTTTACTGTGCAATCATGATAGATCCTGCAGTCAGAAAATCAATATATACTAGCAATGTAAACACTTAGATTGTCTTAGTGTACTATTTAGTACTGTTTTTATGTATTTCAAGGATGAAAAATGGAGTTCCTCATTTATTCATTCTATGTCTGATTAGATTTTGATTAGACACATATTCATAATTTAGGTGTCAACTTAGCTATTCAGAACACATGTATTACTATAAAGTCCTATAATATGCTGACTGGAGAAATAAAAGTTTACAGAGAGTCTGTGTATGTGTTGGTATTTATTATGATCAAAAGCGCTTTTTGCTTCCTAATGTTTAATCATATTTAAACAAAAAAACTGTAAAGAAAGTAAAAGTTACACATGCTGGACCTCAAATATAAAGGTAAAGACTATAGTATAAAGGCTCCCATATTGTTACCACATAAGTGGTACCTAGAAAATACATAGTAAAAATCAAATCTTCAAACACACGTATTTACATCTCTAGTGCATATTTGTAACATGTAGGAATGCTTCAATTTGTCCTTGAAAGGGAACAAACAATATACTTTCTGATGAATAGATACATCATTTTTGAACTTCTCTGCTAATCAACAAGAACAGCAAATACCATTATAGCAGCCACATGAACTCCTGTCCTAACTGTGTACATTTTCATATTCTCAAAATTAAACATGAATAGGTTAAATTGTTCACTTTTATGAGCCTTTGCTCATATTTCACTCTATGAGCCTTTGCACACTAAAATGTAAGATGCACTTACAGAGATTCATATGGATTAAGTTAAGTTTTTCACAGGCATGCAAATATGCCTTAATTTAAGGACTCTAAAATGGGATAATGTATTATTTGAATAAAATGGGTATTTCAGTAGGATTATCTCTCAGCATCAATCTTTTAATTAAAACCAAGTAAATCTGAGGCATCTATTTAAATATCTATGAAAGGGGCTACTATGGTGATATTTTCTTTTGTACTAAAATGTTATTTGTATGTTAATAAATAAAGTTGCCTGGGGGTCAGAGCTATTAGCAAGCCATAGGAAAGCTGGGCAGTGGTGGTGCAAGCCTTTAATCCCAGCACTTGGTAGCCAGAGCTAGGTAAGTCTATGTGTGTTCAGGGATACAGCCAGCATTGGATACACATGCCTTTAATCTCAATACCAACCATAGAAGACCTGGAGGTCTGTACAGACAGGCAGTGATGAGGAGGTCATGTGGTTGGGTTTACAACCAATGAGAAGGCAGAACTGAGAAAGTCTTTATAAAGACTTTAACACAGGAAGTAGCTCTCCTTTGAAGAGGTAGGACCACCTCAGGAGGAAGGGTAAGGTTTTAGCTCTTAGCTCTGACCTCTTGGCTTTCTTCTTTGCATTGGTTCTGTGTTTCTTATTTAATAAGATGGTTGGTTACATCTATAGGCTACCACTGTATTTACAGAGCCCGAGTATAAAAGATGTTAAACTAAATTTAAAAATGTATGCCTATGTTTTCGTGCATGCTACATCAGCACTTAAATGTAAAACCAAGACACTGCTTTAAATTTTAAATATTGGATTGTAATTTTTTTTTTTTGGTTTTTTGAGACAGGGTTTCTCTGTGTAGCTTTGCACCTTTCCTGGAACTCACTCTGTAGCCCAGGCTGGCCTCGAACTCACAGAGATCCCACTGCCTCTGCCTCCCGAGTGCTGGGATTAAAGGCATGCGCCACTACGGCCTGGCGTAAATTATTTTTATCCTGTTATTCGGAACACTGCATTATTAAATCATGTATTTTTTCCAATAAAAATGTTATGAAGAAACATCATTAGCTTTTAATAAAATGAGAAAAGTAGATTTAATGATAATTAATAAACTTGTAGAGCTTATAAATTATAGAACTGTTTTTTATCAACTATCAGTAAAATCTTTCTAGTACATACACATGAGGAACTTGACAATAGAATTTATGAAAAGTCTGCTTCCCAGGATTTTAAATAAAGGCATATGCATCCTAAATGTATTTTGCCATTTTTTTTCCATTTTGAGAATCATGGCTGTAGCAATAATTGAATATTCAGAAGCAATACATTGCACCAATAATTGAAATAAATATGACTTATTTTCCTTTCTTTTTATTTTAATGTCCAAGATAAGACAACATAAGTATGCCTAACAATGGAACTAGGTTAGAAATTGAATCTTATAAGCACTCAGAATTTGTGGGGAACAGAAAGTTCTGGTGTGAGGGAAGTTCTTTAGAACCATGATTTTAAATAGAATTTAGTAGAAGCAAGAGAAAGACAACCTTATAATAAAGATGATCTTCTATAAGAGCAAATTGAAGTTATTATCAATAATAAGCACTTATTTTAATTATCTTTTAATTAGACCCTATATTCTAAAAAAAAAAAAAAAATCTCGTTATATCATTTCTCTAAAAAAAAGTAGTCTTTTAAACAATTATCTTTATCGCAATACTTAAGGTTTCAGTATTCTGGGGAAGTGGTTTACCATCTTGCGAATGAGTGCCCTTCTTGGTCTAAGTTACATATCAGGCCCTTGTCTGCTCAGGAGTGACATCTGTGCTGAGGTAGGACATGCTTCATCGTCCAGCAGAGTACACAACTAAAGAATGGAAAACTATTTGAAAAAGGTTTTCATAAAATTGCAAATAAAGTGTATCCGTTCAATTAAGTTCTGAATTCTATATTATTCATTAATGAACTTAGCCTCTGAGCAACAAAGGATTTCAGTCAATTTGGTTTGTTCATCAATAAACATTTTAAAGATAATATGAGGAGGAGGGAGAAAAAGAGAAAACAGTCATAAACATCAAAATGTTTTCAGGAGCCGTTCAAGCTATTACTTCCTCTAATGATCACAATGTTGATTTTATTATCACATTTTGTTGTTTTGATTTTGTTTTGAGGAAATATGGTCTCATACCTTCTATACTGGTCTCAGACTGGCTCAGGCACAGATGATGGACTTGAATTCCTGCTTCTACTTGAGAGAAGTTTGGACTGTAGATTTGTAGCAGCATAAACAACTTGTGATACATGTTGGTTATAAATGTGATAGGTTACATACAGGGAATCAGTCACCCAATGTCATAGCTACAGTTATAATTTTAAACTTGGAAAAGTCATATAAGGAACTGTTAACACACGACTCCATACATTTAGGACTTGAATATTTTATTAATGTACATGCAGCAACAGCTGTGCTACTATAAAGAGCAATTTTCATGTCCTGTTGTCCTCTATTCATGCTAGCAGGTTCATATTTTATCCCTTCTTAAATATCATATAGAATTAGCATGTCTGGCCTTCTTGAGTGAAAGGTACTAGCATGTCATAACAATCACACTCACATATAAGAGATCTTTGGTTTGTTTCTGGCATTGTCTAGGACAGGTAATTATTTTTTCTTTCCAAGAATAGTTACATCAATTTTAAATTATTGATCATACTAGTGTAGACTTAAACACTAACACAAATTTATAAGGACACAGGAATAATTTCTCTCTCTCTCTGTCTCTCCCCTCTCCCTCTATCTCTTCCCAATCATCTCTTTGTTAGCTATAAATCAATCATCTAACTGGTACTTAAAAAGACATAATACTTTTTAAAGATAGATTTCACTTTATCATTTTACTAATAAGCAGGGTTAATAAAGGTTTGGTACAGGCTAGGCTGGCATTTATGATACACACTACCATGAAAGGCTGAGCCTTAAACGTTATGAGAAGTCAAGTTCCAAAAATAGAATGAGAATCCTACTAGACCTTTGAAGTACAGATAAGGTTTAATATAAATTTAGGAGGAAGAGTTGTATTCTAGATAAATGGTACACTATGAAATACTCAAACATAGACTTTTGGAAATCTATTTGTAGGATGAGATGATGTACTTGAATCAAACCACCAGATCAGAGTGAAATATAATAGAAATAAGCTTCAAATATGGAATATAAAATAATATGGAAGATTCTAACAGAGAAGAATTTTGAGCTGGTTTTTAATAAGTAAGACTTACATTGAGACCGGAAGATGTAAGAGATTAAGTATAGCAAAAAAATTGGGAGTGGGTTCAGGAGCTTTAGACACCAGATTGATTTTTTATAGGAACTTTGGATATGTTTTGTTGCATATACTTGTCTGCAATTGAAGACATTATGTGACAAAATATGTAGTGTCCTTTTAGAAAAATACCACTTCTAGACAGCTAATAGAAAGAGCGAGTTTTAAAGTAATAATGATTGCAGCTACATCATGCTGGATGTAATAGGGTTACCTGTCCACTACTGTAAAACTGCAAGCTAATAATGTACATGTGAGAATCAAGAGTACAGAATTTAATTGACCTGCAATAAGAAGACCTAGAAGTTTGAAGGGTAGAGCCTAATATCTAGCACCAAGTCACACCTCAGAAGCTAACCATCCAGCAATGAGTGAAGAGATGCAAGACGTGCTTCAAACACCCCTAACTGTAGGAGCAGAACATGATCAGCAAAGGATTATCTTCTAAATTGTGCCAGAAGAATGTATGTAGCACATGTGGGTCCCCATAGGCTTGGCCTATGACAAGCTTCAACAGAAATCACTTCAGTCTTTGTCTACTTTCTGCCACATGTTCTAAAACACATCTCAGGTTTTGTTTGTTCTGTTTTTCTCTTCTTTCTTCTTTTGAGAATCTATAGCACTTTCCAGAGTTAGTCTTTTAATTTCTTACTTTTCCTTATTTATCTTAGTAAATTTTGTTTCTGCTTTCATATCCCATATATATATCTGTCTTTATCTACTTTTTATTTAAAAATAATTTTTGAGAATTTTGTACAAGTGCCGCATTTCCACTATTTCTACGTTCTGTTCACCCACCAAGTTCTCCCATAACCCACCCAGATTATTGATCTCTTCTTCAGAAGTCAATAATACATTTTTATTTATTTTTATTTTTTATTTTTTGTTTTTTCAAGACAGAGTTTCTCTGTGCAGCTTTGTGCCTTTCCTGGAACTCCCTCTGTAGTCCAGGCTGGCTTCAAACTCACAGAGATCCGCCTGCCTTTGCCTCCCTCCCGTGTGCTGGGATTAAAGGCATGGGCCACCACCACCTGGCCAATAATACATTTTTAATCCTTATCAGTTTCAGACAAGGAACCCAGTAAGCCACTCACTGAGTTGACTTTTGGTATCTGTTGGGTTCCCAACATCTTAAGTTCCTAGAGCATCCACACCTGGGCTGAGGAACATCCAGACATTTCAAAAAGAACCTCACTGTCAGGTACAGCCTTCAGCGTTCTGGTTTTGTTTGTTTGCCTGTTTACATTTGTGTTGTTGTTTCTACTAGAGAAAAAAAATGAAGGATGGAAGCAATTAGCATGATGGGGGTAGATATTAATATATGAGTATTAACATAGATTTCAGAGGCTTGTCTTCATGAATGTTCAGAAAATATCAATAAAGGAAAGTTTACTATTTAATGCTACAATTTCCAAATAAGATCTTACCCGTCTAGTCATATTGTGTTTAATAGCAGTTAGAGAAGCTAAAAAAAAAAAAAAAAGTGTCAAGACAGTGCCTTCCTTCAAGGACTGGCATTTTTATTCCACAAACTATAAAGTTCACTGAAATTCCAACTGACACAAGGCAATAAAAAGACACACAAGGTAATACTGTCCTTTTGAAGGGTTTTATTTGACAGAAATGTTCTTTCATCATTTGTTCCATATTTCTACCTCTTATAAAAATTGGTAATAAAAGTAGGCACCTGCAAGCAAAGATATTTAAAAAAAAAATCTTCAAACTTATGAGCCCAAGAAATGATGGTTTCACTGTAAGTACAAATAGATGATAAGGTAAAATATGTGCTATTTTCTAGAGACTTTATAGTTTGAGGTTCTGAATCTTTAAATGTGTTTTGGAGTTTTATAGACCTACTTAGCCCTATGATAAGCTTCAACAGTTGCCTGTTTCTGAAACATATATGGAAAATTATTTTTATTTATTGATTGCAATATAAATTTTCCTGTATAGATACAAAATACCTAGGTACACAGATTGAGTAAAGTTATTTTACCAGTCTTGCTACTGGGTACACATTTTTAGATACTGGTCTCAAGAAAAATTCTCTTTCAGATTATAATGGTAAGGACATTAACTATACTGGACTGATTACTAACTGTGTGAAACTATAAATTCAAAGGGTGAATAATAATGGCCAATAAAACTAAATGTTTTTTGTTTATAATAACCATCAGACTATAGTAACTAATTAGAAGTGTACTGTAACTTTTCAATGTGAAATTCAGCCATTTTACTCTTCTCTCCCAAAACAATTTTCAAGAACAAGTTAAGTTTAAGTAGCATATTAACTCAAGACAGAATATGAAGAAGAATAAGGAAAGGAGAAAAAAAAATCACACATACACACACACACACACACACACACACACACACAAGGCTAGTAAAGATACATCTAAAGGAAAAGCCATCCTTGACTTTCTCCAAGGAAAAGCCCTGTCCCTCACCATAGCTATACAGGGAGGGCTAAGGGTAGACAAATGTGATCTCAAAATTTTGTATGTCGATTCTTCCTCCACTATTATACCAATCACACATTAGTTGTATGTTGTTAATAATTATGATTTTAGTAATCAATTTTTTATTTAATTAAAAGATTATCCCAGTAATTAAAAAAACCTGGGACAAAAATAAGTGTGAGTAGAGGAAGCCCTGAGTATCTGAATCTCTAAGTGAACGTGCCCTGTTTATAAGAGTACAGCCATATAAGGCCCCTAGCCTCAGACCTCTGGGAAAATGGGAAACCGCTCTACCTGTAAGGCTCAACGGGATAGCGAAGACTTCCTTCCAGCTCGTATGTGTAAACCATGACCATCATGACTTCTCTGAACTCTTGCTTGTTTACATCTGAAGACTTCTACCCCATAGAGACAACTCTTTTTGAGATTGGCTAACCCCGCATCCTTGATTCAGCTGCCTACCATAAACCTTGCCTCCTTCCTAACCTTAGATGATAATAACTTCACTTTCCTGTTTCACTTTATAAAAATAACCCTATCCCTCTGTTCAGCTGTATATTGTAAACATGTACTGTGATTTTTCTGTTAGAGAGCAGATTCCAGTTTTTTCTGTCTCTGGTCCGATTTGGCTGTCATTTCTCCAGTCCCTTGTCACAGGATCTAAGAACTCAGCCAATAACGGAGCCAGCTAGACTTCTGCTTAACAAATTTAGTCATTTAAATTGCTGTATTTATAATAAAACAAGAGAATTGCTAATAGAGTGAATAATGCAAATGTAGTTTGCCATTCCCTGCATTTTTAATAGTCTATGTTAGGAACATATAAATAATTAAAACATTCTTTTAAAGATTGTGTGGGGATTTTCACATTAGTGAAGGTTCCTGTGGAGGTGTGAAGACCTGGAGCTAGAGCTACAGGTTGCTGTGAGTTGCTTGACATGGGTGCTGGGAATCAAACCCTGGTATGTGGGAGAGCAGTAAGCACTCAGAACTGAGTCATTTCTCTAGCTGCAAATTCGGGTGTTCAATGATCAGATTAACATGGAAAGTGTGAAACTCCCTTGAAACCTTATCAAAAACTTCAAAAGATCAACAAAAGCATCAGCAAGCAAACATGGTGGGGGGTGGGGGTGGGGGGTTAGGGGGGTGGGACTTTGGATCTCACAGCTTTGTTCACACTGGTTGTCCTCTACACACAAAGCCTGCTCACAGCCCTGTTGACACTGGTTGTCCTCTGCATACAAAGCTTGTTTTTCCCTCAAGGGTATGCTGCAGTTTTAAGTGGAAAGGCATTCGGGGTATTCATAATGCCCTGAGCCAGAGGTTGTTTGCCACATTATATAAATGCCTTTTAATGTCACAGAAATCTCAAGATTCTATTTTTATGCAATTTACTAATTCACACATTTAACATTAAAAACAAAATGAGTATAAAACTCCAATTAAAGAAATGTTTGACACGTAGAGCATTAAAGTCATACCAGATATGAAAAGGTATCAGAATTTTACAATCATTAAATATTTTTAATGTGTATAAATAGACTTTCCTCTTCCTCACCATGCCTAAGTAAACCAAAATATCTTGATTTATCAAAAACAAAAATGATCAAACAGGATTAAAAAGTATTTTTAAAAGTTAGGATGTACAGGATTCTTGGATTCATGAGAAAAAAAATCAATGCCTGACTAGAGGAAATAAACTCTCTGGATACTTTGTATAAGCCAAAAGTAGAGCCTCATCAAACTTGAGTGACTTTAATGCTCTGGATTATTTATTATCAACCCAGGAGAAATGAGTCTTCAGAGCGATATTGGGATCTCTGCAATTGTGTCCAGCTTCTCAGTGGTTAACAGACATTTGACAAAGCTTTTGTGCCATCTCATGTCACTTTGAGTCATGACAAAATAACTTTGGAAAGGTGGCTTTTGCTTTGGCCATTAATCATTAAAATGGGCTTTTTTTTTTCTTCTTTATTTTCTTTTTCAAATTTGTGTCCTCTAGACCTAGAGAACTAACTCAAAGATTAATATTGAAAAGTGAGAATGGTGCAGCCAGGGCCCTTTTGATCTCTTTAGGGAGCACAAGCTGGACAGAATCAAAGGTGAAAGGCAGTGGCCAACCACACAAAGTTTTCCCTACTTTCTTGTCTTTTTCCTAGAGGGGACATTTTTTCCTGACCTCATACCTATTGATCTAAGGCCATTAAAGCAAGGAGAGAAGCAGCCCCCCTCTGCACCCAATCCCCATGACAGCAATAATGAATATCCATAGAAATGTTTCCTGGAAAGAAAATTTGTGAAAAGGTTAGTAGTACAACAGTTTAGGAATCTGTAATTGGCAACACTTCATCGTGAGGATCTCTGTGGAACACGTTTTCCTTTTATTTAATTGCTGTGAAATTGTTCTGCTCAGTTACAGAAGGCTACAACACACACACACACACACACACACACACACACACACACACACACACACACACACGCACACACCAGGACATTTATACTGTTATACTTGGCAGCTCTGCTAATGTTTGAAATAGTAGTGCTGTAATTTAGTGTCTTCTTATCCACAACAGATGGCTTAAGTTATGGATTTTTTTTTAGACTACATTTGATATAAATGTAGCTATGAGACAGTGCAACTCCCTCTGTGGATACTGTTGATTTTGATGAATTGGTTCTTTTCCCTCTGAAATGACAATATGTTCAAACAGCTGTTGAACATATCAACCAACAAGTACTAGGTTGACCCTTCCATCTGAGAATGTATTATCTTATTATAAAAATCTTCAGCCATCTTTCTGGTTTATCACATCATAGTTACTGCAACTGTTTAGCCAAAAGTTCATTGATATAGGGTAACATCTATTAATATTCATGAGGATTTTCTCCATTTTAAAGATATTTGTTTAAGTGTCTATTAAAGCAAGCTACTATAACAAACTGTCGGGTTAGAAGCTGCTGTTGGAGTGAGGACATGGTAGAGGCAGATGAGGGATAGGAGGGAAGATTCTTGTGGCTTTAATGTTTTCTTGACTAGGTGTTGGATTAATGATTATATTATATTTATTATATTAGTGTTTCTATATTTTTGTGAGGTAGTATACTTTCCTATGTGTATAATTGATTAAATCTTTAACATTTCAATATGGATGAACATCAAGTCCTTGGAGATGTAATAAAGATAAAATCACTCAATTCCAACTTTCAGTCAAGTACCCACCAGATTTAATCCAGAGCATGAACACTGTTTCATTATTTCTTTTTCTAATTAATATTCATTCTATATCATTTCAAGGGATTCTGTTTCCCTTATTTTGAGATTATAATTATATTAATTGGATTTATTTGATTAGAATATCATCATAGTCAAAGGCTATTATTCTTGCATATAAGTTTTTAAAGTTCAGTAAACAATGCCACCTAAACATAAAATGTAGACCACTACTACCTATGATGGGACATCTCGTGCAGCCTTGAAGCAGGGGGAAAGGCTTGGAATTGCCTCTTCTGGATGTGCCTCCCCATGGGAGGCCTTGTCTTCTTGGAGATGGGAGAGGGGGGTTTGAATGGGAGGGGGAGGCTAGGGGGGGCAGGAGGAGGGAAGAGGGGGATCTTTGATGTGTAAAATGAATGACAAAATTTTCTTTAAAAAAGGGGGAAAATAAAATAAAATGTAGACAACTAGTACTTCAGTAAGTAAATTTTTCAAATTAAATACTTTCAAAGTATTTTGGGCAGAAAAACAAAAAAAGGAATTATGTTCTCATAACTTTTTTTCAGTTTATTAAGCAGAATTTAATTCATATATTTAATATCTGAGATACATTGCACTAGTTAGATAAACACAAAATATAGTATTATCCTACATTTTGTTTCTTACAGCAATGAATACATATCCTATTGATTTTCTAAAATATATGGAGTATACTGTCCACTTATTAACCAGCAATCTCTTAAGCGTGGTACATGTAGATACTGAAGAAAATAAATCATTAATTTAGTATGAAAGTAGTTTGTGTGAAGTTAAGTCTAATAAATGCTAATATTAAGTAAGAAATCACCTGGATAAACCATGCGAGATCCAAGTCTACTTTTAAGTAATAACTGCCTACACTTCATCCTTTTACTCTATTTACCATTATCTTTCCTGAATATTTTTGTTGACATGCACTAAACTTTGAAAGTGAATTTCAGCCTTGCCGCAGTCCTCCTTTCTTGGTCAGTAACTCCTCTCTTGCTCTCTTTCCTCCACTTGCATCTCATGATCGGGTTTAGTCTGACAGACATGTTCAGCCTGGACTCTTTCCTTTGACTTTTTTCTCCCTTATATCTACAATAAAAATCTCTTCCATACTTAAAAAAAGAAAAAACGAAACAAAGAAGAAAAGAAAGTGAATTTAAAAAATGTAATTTATCTCATTTCATTTAACCTCTTACCCTTGAAAAAAAAAAGAGTGTCAACATTGAATGAATAGCCGTTCCTAACAGGTGTTATACTGGCACATTAGTTCTATCTGGTTTTTATTTCCCAACCTTCTTGGACAAGGAAGAAATAAACCAATACAAAGTTATGAAGGTTGAAAAATTAATTTATGTGTTATTTTACTATGCAACATTTGTAAAAACAGAAAGAATGATTTTAATCTATTTGAATATACTGGGCAAAAAAATGACCTGTTTCTCTGGTAAGTGGTACCTGTCAGATTAAGACAAGTCTACACCTAGTAGTAGTTGGAAGATAATAACCAAGGAAAATATAATCTCTCTTGTAGTTGAAAAGTAAGCCTTAAATATGATGAAGTGGATACGCAAGTAATAGGACTTCCAGTGGAGACGATATTAAAGTAGCATTTAGGGTGTGGATGGATTCTATGCCTTTAAATATGCAGTGGGTGATTTTTACCCTTGACATTATATAATACACTCAGCTGCTTTTATTGTTCTGGTGATTGATCCCCACTGTCCAGCAGTGAAGATGAATTTGTTCTAATTTACTTCTGACTTCTCATACTTGGTGTCAACCACCTATTGAAACATAACCGTTATGAAACTATAGTGACAGGACTTGCCTACAGATATGAAATTCAAACATATAAAGAATTTTATACTCTCTGATCAATGAACATCTTCAAGTCTGAGAGAGAGAGAGGAAAGAAGAGAAAATGTGTGTCATATAATTAGTATAATGGTTAGCAGTGTCTACTTAACCAAATTTAGAATCACCAGGGGATTGGGCTACTGGCCACCAGGAATGTATACCTGACAAGGATTATCTTGATTATGTTAATTGAAGACTCATCTTAATTGTGGATGGGACCATTCCTTTGGCAGGGGATCATGGACAATGTAGAGTATAAGAAGAAGTTGAGAATGCATCCATTGTTCTCCATTTCCTGATTACAGATGTAAATGACCATCTGCTTCAATCTCCTGATGTTTCAATCTACTGTGATGATCTGTACTTTAAATTTTTGGCTAAAACAAACCCTTTCTCTATTAAATTGCTTTTGCCAAAGTATCTTATCAAAGCAACAGTGACCAGGAGGTGGTGGTGTCCACCTATAATCTCAGCTCTCAGAAGGCAGAGGCAGGCAGACCTCCGTGAGTTCACGGCCATCCTGGTCTACAAAGCAAGTTCCAGGACAGCCATGTCAGGTACACAGAGAAACCCTGTCTTGAGAAACAAAAACAAACAAACAAACAAACAAAAACAGTGGAAGAGACTAAGGCAATAATGCAAACAACAAGTTATTGCAAACTACTGCAATGATTCTTCTTAAATACCTCCCATATCAATTTAGAGTCAACAAAAATAAAAAATCAGAAAAGCCAGTACTTTAAAATACTGACATTGTGGAAGGAAACAAAGCATTGCTAATAAAACTTTGTGTCCTTTCAACTGCAAATCCCATCCTTTTATTCACTTTCATGATTAACAATCCTGATAGTCTTCTATTCAGAATTGCAAGTTGTCATGCATTTATTTTCATCAAAATTTGAAGAGAAAGATTATGCTGTCAGAAATTCTCAGCATATTGCATTAGTCTCAATTAGCAATTATTACCTGATAAGTATTTCTAAAAGCCCCAGATGCTAAAAATATAGTTATATGCTGGACAAAATCCATCTCTTTAAAAGTTAGTAAATTATAATATAGATTTCTTTGATGGAAAGTATCCAAAAGAACATGAAAAATCAGCTAAAGCATGAAAAGAAAGAAGCAAAAACAAATAAAAGAAACAACCAAGGAAAATGTCAATTCCCCACCAAACCAAAGGAAACCTAACTTTAAGTACTTATAAAAATGCACTCATGATAGACACTTTTCCGACTTGAGACTAGACCACTGAACTTTGAGACTATTTTTTGTTATTTCCAGTGTTGTCTCTGCAGCTCTTTACTAGTGGATTTGATAGGACTTTCTGACTATTCTGACTATAAATAATTTAACCCTTAGACTCTTCAAGATTCCTTTTCCCACTATTCCTTCTTCTTTATTTATTTATTGCTTCATTTTATTTTATTTTTTTATAAACAGGTGATTCTGAGTCCTTAGTAATCTAACCCTCAATCATCATTTTGAATTATTGGTAGTCATGTTTGTGGATGCTGTGGATCATCTGCATCTCATGGGCACAATCCAAATAATGTTAATAATGCAAAAAAAAATATCCAATAGCAAATGAAGGGATTGAAAGTCTGGAGAGTATTTGAACCACATCAAATGGTGAACTGAAGTTTACAAAATGTCTACTGTTCAATATTGATAATGAAAAAGTTTTCTTCAAATTTTCACATGTCCTTTCTGGTCATCTTTTTTTTTTAATGTAAGATTTCTTCTAACCTGAGCAATAACAGCATCAATAATATAGTTTGATCATGCCTGTCTCATAGTTGACAGGCACATGTAGCCATGTCATGCCTGTCTGCGCTGTGTGACTCACGCCAACAGTAGCTGAGGACAGAGCAACACATGTAACCACCATGAGGAATCTGGAAAGCACATACCTACAACTGCATAGTCTCTGTCATTTAAGTCCAAAGTAATCTATATATTTCAGCCAAAAATAAAATACAACGTGGACATTTTTAATAAACACATAAAAATAAAGTTGGGAATTATGTGTGTATGGAGGGCCAGTGTTGACAGAAAACCCGAGAAAATCTTGACTTAGTTACCTCTTGTTCTAAATGTGATTTAAAAATTAATGTTCTCCTCTCCAAATCTCTTTTATTGTGTTCTTTCCCTAGACATCTTTGAAGTGGCTGTTTCTTTGACATTTGAAGTCTCCCAAATAAGTATTTCACAATATGCTTTTAGAAGCTTATCAGTCCTTTGCAACCTAGTTTCAGAATTATACAAGGTCACTTATCTGGCAATAGATAGATTGGAATGGGCACAAAGGTACACAAACCCAAGAGCTGTAGACACAAACTTGGACCCTTAATAGAGAAAGAAAGGAAGATTCAGTGGCATATTATAAAATTTTTGTTTGGCTCTATATTCTATCTTTAATTCACAGCAATACTCCAATTAGGTAAAACCAATTGATTATCAGTTATATATTCTACTGTAATCTCATTTTTACTCATTATGAACACACTATTACCTCCCCCACATCACATTCTAAAATTTAACTCCATCATTCATGTAAAAGTATCAATGATTAATTATTGTGTCAAGAGAAATAAGAAGAATAAAAGAATAAAGGACTTACTTTATAACCTTAAGTCATCTAGTAGTCAGGAGGATTCTAAAATATGAAACAAGTCAAGAATATACCGAATATAATAAGAGTTTAAAATAAAATACTAGCCCAAAGATAAAATACTAGCTTGTAGCTGAATTATTTGCAGAAATTAAAGCAGATAATTGAAATTAATTTCCTTGTTCCATCAAGGAGAAGAACTAGTGTAAGTTTAAAAGTCGAGGCACAACGTTCAAAGATTTCCATGGAGAAGTTTAAGAAGTAACTTTTATGCTCTACTTTCCCTCAAATTCCCGTTACATAGGCCTGCTTATATTACGGTGGTAAGTGTTTTGTACAGTCCAAAAGGAAAGATGGATTTGATTTCACTACTCATCATTTGTAACAAAAATAAAAATGAAGAATAAAATTGATCCCAAATTGGAAAGAGGATACAAGAGTAGCATGTATTCACTCAATGTTTGATGTGCTATACAGTGGTTCTTGTATTGTGCTTGAGAAACTTAAGGGGAATCAAGAGTAGAAGGCACCCCATGTAGAATAAGCCAGCTTTCCCTTCTTGTGGCTGAAAGTGCAAGAATGCAACAGAATTCACGACTGTCTAGCAAAAGAGCATAGATACATGTTCATCGACAAATGGGGCCTTCTCCAGAAGGAATACTTCCCGGTACCGGGGGACCTTAGTCAAGGCTGTAAGTGGGCATCATGTCACCATGTATGAATTGATAGATAGAAGCATAACTAAGAGACTTCCTGCTCATATGAAGAATTCCCCTCCCAGATTAATACCAGATGGTCTCAGATAGCCTCCTAAGTAGTAAAATCAGCTGGAATAGAGCAATCCTTCTGACCCAGAAGAAATTTTTTCATATTTGTAATAGCATGCTTTGCTTTCCTGTCAGCTGTCTTCTACCTTTCATAATTTCAGTAGAGTCTTTGATTGATAAGCCCTGCGTGAATAGTGGGTCTAAGCTAGGGACAAATAAAGAAACAACTCTCTATTTCCTATGGCAAAGCCCATGAGAGAGCTGAGAAAAGGCACATGTAAAACTTAGTTATTATAGGGTAGGTCATACACAGTTGACATTTTTATCAAAGTGTTGATGATGTTGGTTTAAAGATCATCAATAGCATATTGTTTAAAAAAGACTAGATGGAGAGAGATAGAAAGAAAAAAGAAGGGAAGTAAGGAACCAAAGCAAGCAAGCAAACAAACAAATAAAAACAACAGACCATTAAGACTCCCAGAGGGTCAAACCTCATTGGCCAGTTGGTTAAGTCCAGTCAAATCACACGGGCAGCAAGCTGTGCTTCAATAATTTCTAATGCATATTTTAACACTGTGAACCTAAAGATATCGTTATATTTTCTGTGAGTAAAACATCAGCCCGAGTGTTATTGATGTCATGTTATTTAATGATGGAACTGTAACTAACTTTCATCTCTATGGTGTTGCTAAATCACCCCACATGTCAAGTTCCTCCACCCTAGATCAAAGAAATACCAACATAAATAACAAGACAGTACATAGGAGGCTGTATGGCTGGGTGAGCAAGTCAGTGCTTTGCAGACGACATCGTTTAGTAATGGTTTTCTTCTCCTATCAGTGATCACGAGAACTAGAGGAATGAGGGTGACAGCAGCAGGGAGACCACTGTTAACTATGCAGAAGAGTAAGCAAGCCGCCTGCAAAGTGGAAGGCAGCGAAATTTAGCACTGCCCACAGGCTGGCTAGAACTCTGTGAATGCTGCTTCTCCAAAGATCCTCTGGGCGGTGGAACCTAGCTCCACTCCTCAGAATATACTAAGTGTCTGATTCTGATGCTCAGCTTTTACATTTCCATTAAGGATTGAAAGCTTATAAATCTACCTAAAGGTCTTTTCATTTTAATAAATTTACCCACTTGGAAAAAAATAGTGAGGTCATACAGCTCTGTTTACATGTGCCTAGCTGAATTCTCCCATTTCTAATTCCATCTCTGTTGGGTATTAAAGTATAAATAAGAAATTCTCCATCTCTCAGTAGTCATTAAATGCCTATAGTTCTCGATCTCTGGTGGGACTTGGTGAGATTTCCGTTATCTAGGTTGGCATCTCAGCTGGTGTTGTCATTGTTCAGACTACCACACTTTTGATATTTCAGGGGTACAGCATACTTGTCCCTATATTGAAGTCACATACTTGTAAAGTCCTGGTCCTCCGGCTCTTACAGTCTGGCTCTCTTTCCTGATTCTCCCTGAGCCTTAGTTGAAGGGATTGTTTTGTAGATATATCCACTGGGGCTGGTCACCACACCATTACTTGTTCTCTGCTTTTTGACCAGTTGTGGCTTTCTATGATGGTCTTCTGTAAAACCATTGTAACTCAAACTTTCCTGTAAAGATATGGTTTTCAAATAAGTTCTTATTCTAAGGTACTGGCAGATTATTTATGAGTTTGAGAAGGCCATAATTAGCTCACAATAGGTTTTTGTGGTAGTCATCATTTTTATTTAATTTCTATCACTGAGCCATTTTCCGAGGCTAGGCCCAACATTTTTGGGAGACTTTAATTTTTCAACATAGCATCATTTTTTTTATATTCTGGAGATTGTAGTAAAAATAAATTGTAACATCTGCACTAAATTTACTAGCAAATTTTAAACAGCATGTAATTAAATTGTTCTTCTCTGAAGAAATTTCTGTATGTTTGCAAAATGTTTTGTTTATGATTCATTGTTTATATAATTATTAAAAGAATAAAGTAAAGTTTTCTGCTTTGACTAAACATGAATTTGCTCTGTACAGTACACAAGCATTGTAAATTTGACTAATTATTACTAAGTTGACAGATAAAAGTATATATATATATATATATATATATATACTAAAATAAATTTTTGTGAGTATACAACATAGAATGACTAAATGCTATTCATTAATGTGCTTTATGCAGTATAGTTATCATTTATATAATAAGAACATTTTATTTTATTCTTACTGCTTTCCAAAACTATAATAAATCAATAACTATTGTTAGTATATCATACAGATATCTTGGGCTATCCTTATAATGCACCTGAAACTTTATATCCTTTAACCTACAGCCTCTTGGGCTACACTTCTCACACCACAGCTTTTGATAATCAACATTCTGGTCTGTACTATTAATACAACTTTGTTGTGAGATTGTGTCTCCTAGGGAAATCAGAATTGTACTGAAAAAGTCTCACCAACATAACTCCCCAAAGTGAGCAGAAAAGGACAATACCAATAGACATGTCAAAGTGCATGGGGGAAAAGTCCAAAAGACCTCGACTCTACAAAAAGAATATAAGCAACACAGGAGAACTTGGAGCAGGAGAGGTGGTCTTCCCAAAGGAAAATTGGTAGTCCAGTGCCAAACAATCAGCACTGAAAACATATATGCAAATAACAATATAAAGACTGTACAGGATATATTTAGGAATATACATACACATTTATATGTACTCATGTGATAAAAATTAGTGTAAAAAGAGGTTATGAGTTTGAATGAGAGCAAATAGGCGTTTGGGGGAGGATTTCAAGAAAAGAAATGGAAGGGATAAATGCAATTATATTATAGCCTCAACAATTAAAAAAAAATTAAAAAAATGGAACACACAAAACACAAAACAGGTATTGCCATAGTTTTTAACGTACACATTATTTTAAAATGCTCAGGATTTTATTAGGATTCAAAGTTGACAATAAATATTAATTGTTCAAAATAAAGAAATATAAGCATTTCTACAATAGTCCTTTACATTTGTTTATCATTTATTTACTGTGTGTGTGTGTGTGTGTGTGTGTTTGTGTGTGTGTATGGTGTGTGTGTGTGTGTGTGTGTGTGTGTGTGTGTGTGTGTGTGACTCATGTCATGGCATGTGTATGGGGTCAGTACAACTTTGATTCTCAGGAATCTATTACCAGGTTCCCAGGGTTGGCAGCAAGTGGTTTACATGCTGACATTCCTGTAAGTCTTCAATCATTCTCTGAAATTTTGAAATCATAGATGTTGGTGTGATGTGCAAACATCCTTATAAATTTACTAACACAATAGCCCAATTCAAATTATTCAGCTCTAGTTCTAAAGTTGATCTCTGACAAATTTGTATATGTTTCTATATATTTATAAATCCATCTGCGATTATTAACAAGACAGTAAAACTGAGAATCCCATTTAAAAATTATTACCATTTTAGTATTATCTTTTAATGTTTTTATTTTACTGACGTGTCACCTTACAAGAAGTTTTAAAGAACATTTTAACGCACAGATCAATTCTACTCAAGCTGTTTATTTAAAGGATAACTGTTAATCAATAATACTCTGAACTCCATGGTACACATACATAAATGTGAATAACATCACAACTAACTCATCTTTGACATCTCAAGGTGGATATAAAAAGATGCGAACTTTGAAAGCACAGTTTGCTTTTGGTAAAATATCTTGTTAATGATATTAACATAAATGATTTATTAAAATTCTGAAAACTTAACAGCTGACACCACATGCCTGTAACACTACCTCTGTTAATGATTAATGGAGACGAATGACACTGAAGTCAAAATATCTGGATGTCATTTCACTGGCTAGAACTTTATTTACAGTATTCTACATTAAGGTAAAAATGGAATTTAAACTAATTTACCACTTTATAAGCTTGAATAGACCACGTTTTCCAATTGCTTTAATTAATGAAGAGCTAATCATTACTTGATTAGGTATCTTTTGGATAAGCATCAGTTTTGTTTTCTTTTTTTCAGTCAGGGAGAAATACCAGCATTCTTAAGGATGCTAGTGCTAAGTGTCCATGATTTGATTTACACCAAACAGGATGTGTCCTAGTTAAGTTTCCTTTACAGTGACAAAATCGC
>CABHPQ010000751.1:0-11392 GCA_902168405.1 Peromyscus aztecus | reverse complement strand
TTTCAAGCAGGTTGTCCCATCATTTCTTCAGTAAAGAGAAAAATGCACCCTTGCCTGCTTCCTCTACTCTTCTCAGCTAGCTTTTCCTCTCTTACACTGTTCAATATCTCTTGCATATGGAATTATGTCCACAATTGTATGGTTCTTTTACATCAATAAACAATCGAGACAGTCCCCCACAGACATGTTTACAGATCAACCTCATATCGGCAATTCCCCATTAAGAGTCTCTCAAGGTGATTCTATGTTGTATTGACAATTGGACCCGATCATCACAGTGACAAACTCCATCCAAAACTGGATAGATACAAACTCTAAAATCTCCAGTGCTCCTTTCTTATCCTGGGTAACTGCAAGCAATTGCCACACCAATGATTACAATGTTAGATGTATAACATACAGATATATATTGTATCAGCACCAGAGTATATGCTTTCCATGGTCACATAAAGCATTCAAATAATCATAGCAGAAACTTCATCAATCACTTCATAAAACAGAAACATCTAGAATTACATTAAATATATATGTATACAAAAAACAGTAAATACCACTATTAACACATAGCTATAACAATTAACAACATAAAACAAATTTGGAAATGCAAATGTGTTCATTAAAATGTATACAATTCTAGAAGCTATGAAAATCCCTAGTCTAATTTTTGTTCATTCATAGGAGATGGCCAAAGACCCCAAAATTATTTTATCTATTTTTTGCCACTATAATCAGTAACAAGGCAAATGTGTTAATTTTCTCTTTCTGGGTCAACACAGTACTTGTATTTGACACCTCACTTAGAGAAATGAGACAAGTATGTAACACTTGCCATTTAAGAAGCACATAAAAGTGGCTGAAGAGCTATGGAGTAGTATGCCAGAGAATTAGTAAGCCATATTTTTATTATGTGAAGATGGAACTACAAGAAACTGTGGGAGAACCAGACACTAGTATTAAATGAGGTGTCTTCTTTACCTCAGTAGTAGACCACAGTGTTATTTCACAGACTATGCTGGTGTCCCTGGTCAACTCTGGCTAAATGAATATTTAAGGACATTTTGTTTGGCATGGTTCCAGACAACAACTTGTTATATACCAGCAGGTATCAGAGGTGGTAAGGATTGCTGAGAATGAACTAAAGAAGCAAAGAAAAGCCATCAGTCAAAGTAAGACTGTACTAGAAGGAAGTATTGAGAAAAACAGTAAGAAAATAAAGCTAGAAAAGTAAGTGAAATTTCAATCTGAAAGTAAATTCATGAAATATAAATAGTAATGGATTTCAGACAGGATTGGCTATTGAGTCATATCATCAAACATGAGAGAGTAAATCTTTAAAAGGAAGATTAAGTAATATTCTTAAGAAATAAATTACAAATGTCTGGGAAAATAATTTTCTTTAAGTATTTTTCCACTTATGTATGAAAAGAACTTTACGGTTTTGTGAGGTGATCTTTGACTCTTGGACAAAGAATTGTCAGCTCAGATGAGAAGAGTTCATTAAATCTACTTAAGCATATTTATGTACAGAGTTACATGTATTATAGTTTTTTTTCTGAAGACATACATACAAGTCTCATTATATAGACTGAGAGGCTATATTTAGGAATATATATGTGTGTATATGTGTGTATATGTGTGTGTATGTGATAACTATTAATGAAAAACAGAGGACATGACTTTGAAAGAGAGAAGAGAGTAAGTACTGGTTCACAGAAGGTTTATGAGAAAGAAACGGAAGGGAGAAATACTGTATTTATATTATAATATAAAAAATGTTTACAGTAAAACAAACAAAAATACAATGTTGAAAAAAATAATGTATTTCTTATACCTATGTAACTGTTGTGATCTCATACCCCAAAACATGCATTGTGTATATGTTTTAGTTGGTTCTGTTTTGCTTTTAGATGATCACTTTGTAAACAATATTAATCTACTCTACACAAATGTCAGAAAAACCTGTATGCTGGTGCTTTAAAGGCATCTTCAGAAATGACATACTTTATACTGTTCAACCAAAGAGTGGTAGAAATAATTGCCTTTCCATTTTCTGAGATTAATTGTGGTGTAGTTTCTTTGTTAAATCTTAGGTGATTGGAAAATAAATGGCAGGTGCTGTAAATATCCTCTGAACTACAAGTTCTGCAAATTGACATTACAGCATGGATTTTTCATCTTGACAGCTTACCACAGAAGCTGTGTAGCCCCAGACTTTCTTTAAAGAAGAAAAGCATGAATATGGTCCAAGAGTAAGAAGTAAACAAAATGCTTATTTGTGTAGATCTTATTACCCATTAGATCTATTTCAGTTCCTACCACACACACTGAAACATTTTAACCATGAACATCAGGAATTTGGTCTGGGAATGTAGGTCAGTTTGGTAGAAGGCATGCCAGGCACCTTGGCGACACATAAAAGTGGACAAACTTGTTTAGCCACAATTGTCTAAAGGTGGGGCATCCATCAGGAGTTTATGGTACTTCTCTGCTATAGTTATAGCTGAAGTTTGAGACTATTTAGAGAATACATATGACCTTGTATTAAAAAAAAAAAGTGAAACAAAAGATTTCCCCCAATACTAGCAGTAATATTGTGATTGTCAAAGATTGTCAAGGTGGAGAATGAATTTATTTAATTGAATAATCGTCACCTAGTTTGTCTTTTTATGTAGAAATTAAACAGTTACAGTTACAGCAAGAAAGG
This sequence comes from Peromyscus aztecus, assembly GCA_902168405.1. Classification (NCBI taxonomy): domain Eukaryota; kingdom Metazoa; phylum Chordata; class Mammalia; order Rodentia; family Cricetidae; genus Peromyscus; species Peromyscus aztecus. The sequence continues at coordinate 8,688 of CABHPQ010000751.1, read as the reverse complement.
TCTTAGCCTTTGAGGGCACAGGTGAAAAACTATCAGTTCAACATCGTGTCTTAACAGAGAGTGTCTTTGCTCTGCTAATTAAATTCCACTGCTATCTATGTTTATTGTGTTAATGTGACAGTAGGATGTCTGGAATTTCTGAAAACATCACAGATATATGGTACCAGTAATAGTGTTACCATGCACATATGTGTTATGTTGCCCAGAGAGAATCAAGTTAGGACATATCTGTACTATAAACATACGGACAGTGTCAGAAAGAGAAGCAAGAGTCCTCTTGTGTTGCAGAATGATATATTCCAAGGAAAGTAAACCGTCCTCTAAAGTACTCTTTACTTTTATTTTGAAGGGGGGAATAAGACACAGAGTTTTAAATGGATACATAGTGGCTTAGGGCATGTAGGTTAAAGAGAATGTTGAAAATAACTGCAGAAAAAGTGGTGGGGATGAATCACAGATTGTGATTCTGATGCTGTTTCATTGTATCAATCAACACTGTTGTTTTATAATAGATGCTATGCTTAACTCCAGCTAAATCCTTCCTACTGGGTTTTCTACAATTCTACAAAAAGTAGCTATCTCAACGCCACTCTCGGAAAGAGAAAATTGAATATAGAACAATTTATTTTGCTCAACTATTTAGCAAGTCCTCAGAGTAGAGGTCAATTAAGATTTGTATGACCTTATTAGGTGTTCTTCATATATGTGGAGAGTAAAAATACTCTAATTGCATGTATTGTTTCCAATTCTTTATTAATGGTTATGTCTATGTGATCCAGTTTTCCCTTAGAATCAGCATATTCATCGTGCAAGGTGGAGCTACTCAAATAATACATTGGAACATGAAAAGTATGCTGTTTTTGAGATGCAATTTTAGGAATGATTAGCTCCAACATTTATGATATACTCAGCTGACACTTCAATTCAAACTGCAACTTCATTTTCTTCCCTTCAATTCAACTTCCCTTTCTGCCTGAAGGACATTTTCCCCAAGAATACACCCACATCACCTCCCTGATTACAACTATCAACCTCAGAGTCCCTTTCTGAGACCTCATGCTCAAGCACAATTTCTCAATATTAAGCATAATTTGGAGTCTTTTCACAAATCTTCCTGGCCTCCTGAATTTACAATGGGTTATTCTTTTTTTATGAGGACCTTTATTTATGCAATCGGGGAGTATATTTTATCTTGTTATTTTGTTCTGTCTTGTGTTTCTGAAATTTTTAACGCACAATTTCTGCTTTTTTTTCCTTTGATGTTTTACACTATTTTTATAGTAAACTTGTATTTGTAAAAATTTCCTTGTGAGAAATAACTGTCATATGGACTGAGTACAAAGTTCCAAAGAAACTTGCTGATAGTTTCTGCCAGATTCATGGAGTCTGCATGAACCTAGGAATATTTTAAACTATGCTGCAATGTAGCATGTATGTCTCTCTCTCTCTCTCTCTCTCTCTCTCTCTCTCTCTCTCTCTCTCTCTCACACACACACACACACACACACACACACACACACATTCACATGGATGCACACCAACAAGCACAACACTTTGTGGGTTTTGTTTTTGTTTTTGTTTTTGTTTTTTTTTTTTGTCTAGAATTGTGTTCTCTCTTTTCATTTGGCACTACAAACATCTTCTTTGTAAAATCCTCAGTGAGTGGGCATTTTCTTAAATTTTACATTTACAGGTTTTACAGTGGAATTAGACATCTCAAGCCATCATTAGAATTGTCTCACTTTTCTCTGTGAGCTATAAAACTGTGAAAGCAAAAATCAAGTTCACAAGAAGCCACAGCTGCCCTCAAGGTGAAAGCTGCTATCAGTATTCTGCCCCTCACTTTCTGTCTCTTCCTTTCATTTAGTTTTGCCTCAGAGTATTCTTTACTTTCTATTTTGCTCATTGATGCATTTAAAGGCTTTAATATGTTCATCATTTATAGTTTTTAGTCTCCCTAATCAAAGCAAGGAGCAGATTAATCATTCTGTCATACAGCAGAAATCTCTCTCCTTCTCATTATCAAGTAAGTTCACGTTTCAGCATCAGGTCCCTTTTTCTTTGCAGCCCATCTAGCTGTAATGAAGTGATAGTGAAGAACTAAGAACTGAGATGCTAAATCTGTGGCTTTCCTTCTAATGAAAGCTATGCCACTGATATAATGGGCGAAGGGTTTAAATTAAACCACTCTTCCTCCTTGTTAGGATAAAAGGATAATTGCTCTCTTTGGTATGGGAAAATACTGCAAATTCATTAGAGAGAGCACATAAAACACTTGGGATCTGCAAAGAAGCTCTGTTCATGATACTGTCCTCTGGGAAGGCAGTAGAAATACAAAGGATGTTGACAGAACTCACAGACATGCTCATAGGTCTATTAATCATAGCTGCATTTTACCTTAATACTGTCTGAAACAGTGTGGAGAGATAGTATTTCAGGATTTCTGAGTAACTCTGTGAAAAGGGAGTGAAATAACTGTGCTGCCTGTTTATTGTTGAAGAACAAGAAGCTCAAGGCACTTTACTTTATACTCAAGTGTACACACAGACTTCCTGGAGTCCTTCAGCGATAAAAAACACTTGGAGCATACAGATATCGAAGGGGTCTTTGGTCATGACAAAGGGGAATTATGACAAAGATCAGTGCAGAATGTTTATCAATGAACCAGATGGGAATACAGAAACATCAACAGATGCCAGTACAGTGAATATATGAGAAGTGATTGTGCGGTGGCGCTGAGCCAGAATATGACAAGGGAAGGCTGAAAACCCAGCTACCTTACCGTCTGATAATGTTACAGTACATAAACTTTCCAGATATTAAACCAAGCAGGAAGAAAGAAAGAAGGATGGAAGACAATTTGTATTTAATTGAATAAAAGCCTGAGACACTTCAAACGAATTTTAGAGCAATTGAATCAACTCAGAATTGGTTCAGTTTTGTTCTTTCTAGTACCATGCAGAACAGGCCTGAGAAAATAATAGAGAAGTAAATAGATAACAGAAATAAATAGTTACATATTTTATTCCTCTATTTAGAAAGATTAGTCAAATATTATTAAAAATAAAGTCGAGTGGGGATTATTTGTGGTGATATATTATGACCCACCAATATATTGTGCATGCTAGTAAACATATCTGGGGTGAGAGGACAGGACAGCCACTAGATAGACATAGAGGCCAGAAAATGTTGGCACACACACCTTTAATCCTATCACTTGGGAGACAGAGATCCATCGGATCTCTGTGAGTTCAAAGCCACACTGGAAATAGCCAGGCATGGTGACTCACCCTTTTAATCCCAGGAAGTGATGGCAGAAAGCAGAAAGGTATATAAGGCGTGAAGACCAGGATCTAGGGCTGGTTAAGCTTTTAGGATTTAGAGCAGCAGTTCAGCTGAGATTCATTTTGGACGAAGACTCAGAGACTTCCAGTCTGAGGAAACAGGATCAGCTGAGGAATTGGCAAGGTGAGGTGACTGTGGCTTGTTCTGTTTTTCTGATCATTCATCGTTCACTCCAATACCTGGCTCTGGGTTTGTTTTTATTATTAAGAACTTTTAAGATTCGTGCTGTACAAATCAATCACCTATTGGAGAAATGACCTGATTTCTGACTTTAGCAAACTCCTGTACAAATTTGACTCAGGACATTAGAACACTAAATTACTCACTAGATATATAAGCAAATACATTAAGAAATGAATTTACCTTGTACTATGTTTACTCTATAATAGAATAGGAAAAAGGAATAGGAGAGAAAAATGGGGGGTTGAAAATATTATCTATAATATACATATATATTATATATTATATATATGTGTGTGTGTGTGTGTGTGTGTGTGTGTGTGTGTGTGTGTGCTGTGGATATCCAGCTGTGGATATGCTGATTGGCCAATAGCCAGGTAGGAAGTATAGGTGGGACAAGCAGAGAAGAGAATTGTGGGAAGAGGAAGGCTGGGGAAGAGATGCCCGCTCACTGTCCAGGGAGCTGCATGTAACAGGCACACAGGTAAAGCCACAGAACACGTGGCAACATATAGATTAACAAAAATGGGCTGAGTTTAAGTGTAAGAACTAGTCAGTGGAAGGCCTGAGCTAATGGCCAAGCAGTTTAATTAATATAAACTTCTGAGTGATTATTTTATAAGCGGTTGCAGGGTCCCTGTGGCTGGGCATGACTGGAGAAAATTTCAGCTACATGTATGTGTGTGTGTGTGTGTGTGTGTGTGTGTGTGTGTGTGTGTGTGTCTGTGTGTGTACGAGATAATGAAAGAATAAATATATTTAAAAGCAGGGAAAACGTAAATTCATCCATTGAAGTTAGCAGAAGGAAAAGGAAAAATAAAAGATACTAGTAGATGAATGTGACTTAATTGTGAAATTGGTCTAAATAAACTTGACAAAGTGGCACTGTTCAATTCTGTAATGACTTTTATATTTTTTTAAAATTTTTTGCGATGTGGTCTTTTACAGTCCCGTCTAGGTACAACCTCAATATACAGAGATACTCTATCTTCAGAATGCTGTGATTATAAGTTCTGTCTTATAACCAGTTTTAAGAAATGATGGGGATTAAAGCTATGCTTCATGCATGCTAGGCAAAGAATCTACCAACCAATCTACATCTTTAGTCCCTCTGTGCATTTTGCAAATCCTACTTGAACTAGGTAAACAGTAGCTGTTGTGACTGTGTCTTTCTTTGTTGTTGTTGTTGTTTTTAAAAAACTTTTCCCCTGTCCTCCCTCCTCCCACCGCCCCCCCCCCCCCGCCCCCCCCCCCCACCCCCCCCCCCGCCGGGGCAAGGTCTCCCCTGGGGATTCAGCTCAGCCTGGTAGATTCAGTCAGACAGGTCCAGTCCCCTCCTCCCTTCACCCTGGCTGAGCAAAGTGTCCCTGCATAGGCCCCAGGCTCCAAAAAGCCAGCTCATTCACTAAGGACAGGTCCTGGTCCCACTGCCTGGGGGCCTCCCAAACAGATCAAGCTAATCAACTGTCTCACTTATCCAGAGGGCCTGATCTAGTTGGGGGCTCCTCAGCTATTGGTTCATAGTTCATGTGTTTCCACTAGTTTTGCTATTTGTCCCTGTGCTTTTTCCAGTCATGGTCTCAACAATTCTCACTCATACAATCCCTCCTCTTTCTCGCTGATTGGACTCCCGAGCTCAACCGGGGGCCTGGCCATTTGTGGTGGCGCACACCAGTAGGATTTGCTGAAGGAGGCGGAGGCAGGAGGATCAGAAGTTTGAGGACAGCCTGGGTGACTGTGTCTTTAAATGTGTAGCCATGGGAGTTTGGGAATATAGAAGCTTATCTAAAATTTCTGTCTTGGCCAGTGATAATGAGACACAGGAAGTCAAAAATACTTTTTTAAACTATATTCTTTTGAAATTTCACACATACATATATATGAAACACACATGTATATATATTTTATACACATACACACACACACACACACACACACACATATGTTAACCTTGATCATATCCACTCCTACTCGCACTCCAGATTTGCCACTCCCAAAATATCTCCTTCTGAGCTTAATGTTGTATGTGCATGTCTGTATTTATGCTGTTTCTAGAAATGATGTGGCTATAGAAGACACGATCTCAAAGCAGCTGGTTTTATTTGCACAAGACCAAGCAGGCCAAATATTCCACCATGGACTTGTGAGGTACTATCAAGGTTTCATACCTGACTTAGAAGTTGTTGGTATGCTTGCCATCTTGAATGTGGCAGTGTGCCCTAAAGAGATGCATGGTGAAGCAACCTGTCCTCTTCCATGATTATGAATAAAAAAGAGAAGAGGCTAGCATTTTATTATCACTTTTTAGAACATCTTTTCTCACCCCCATCACCATCAACTATGACTTCTCCTGGGATTTCTGAAATGCTTCAGAAATTCTCAATAATGTCCATTTAAGGATCATACCTTTATGCTATGTTTCTTTTCTTTTACATTGTTGTTGTTGTTTTGAAATACAAAGTCTTTATGTAGGCCTTGCAATTTGGAAACTTACTTTGCAAACCAGGATGGCCTCTGATACACAGAGATCCACCTGCCTTTGGGATTAAAGGCACCATGTCTGGTCTACCTTCATAGTCTAGATCTGTTGAGGACATTAGAGGATCAATATATTGCACAGATCTGGGAAGAACCTTTTGATGTTGCTTGCTTGTAACAATGTAGCCAATGCTAACCTTCCTACTTGCTCTTTGATACTCTAGCTTTTCAGTCATTGCCACTAAACCTAACAGGGCTTCTCTACTGAATTCAATGCTGGAGACCTAAAATCTATCTCAATGCTCTGGGAATTCTAACATGAGTCCTGTGATGATACCAAGATTGTTATTAGCAACAGTTCTTCTCATAAAACTTCACATTCTAATGCATCCTAGCAAACCTATCTGAAACAGTTTAGATCTTTCTAGCTCACTGTTGTAGAAGGCCAATTCCAAAAAATATTCGGGAGTCACTGAGTTGTTCCCTTCTTGACCTCTCATTCCTCATCTAACATCTAGAGTTTCCCAATTTTTATCTTAAGTGTCATGCAAATTAGTATAAATTACTCATTCAAATCCAATACTTGTTTGCTTCCTATCATGTCTGTTTGTTCCTTTAACACAATTCTCTACTTTCTAGGTATAAGACCCTCCACCAGTATGCTAGTGGTAGTCTCACAGAACCTCACATTATCAAAATAGGTATTATGTCCACACTTGAATATTCAGTTCTTTCCATAAAACACCCACTCACTCCATTTTGCATAGGAACATCTTATGCTATGTCTCTTTCCCTTGATTCCTCTTGTTTTCACCTCGGGAGTGTTTTCCTGTTTTACGGAGTAGCATAGGCATAGAAAGAGAAAATCTGACACTGTTACTGCACCTCAACTTTTCTGAATTTTTATTTCTATGATCTCACTTCTGAAACTAGCATGGACAGCTATCCATGTGGATATGTCCCTTTCACTCTTTACTAGAATTTTCCTCTTTTACTCTCAGGGCTATTGCTGAAGTCATTTTCTCACTTCTCTATTTGATTATCTGATAGTCCCCATCAACCAGATCACATGCCGTCAACAATGACAGGCAGTTTGCTTCCCATGTCACAGCCATACCACCTAAATTTCTTTTTACCTTCTGGCTATCATCCATTTCTCTTCTAACTACAAAAGAAAAATCTATGTATCTTTACACATTTTTTACAATTTCTTCTTGAACACACTTTCATAATTTTCTATCTTCAATCCAATGTTCTCATTTTATTGTAAATTAAGATTCGTACACCTCTACATCATGGTCACTTCTCAGATTTTTCCCTTCTGATTCTATCAAATGCAAATGGTCTGACTGACCAACCTATCCAATCAAAATACTTCATGTAGCCTCTCTCTGCTAAGCAATGAAAGTCTGGCTTTCAGTTTATTTTGTCAATCATCACTTCAGTTCCCCTCTAGGAAATACTGAGAAGCATTTATACAATAAACTACCACAAGATTCAGCCATTGAAATCTGTCTGTATATTAATTCTTCTATATTTTATATTTCCACTTTAAAGACTAATCAGAACTTGATTTGGATATTCTACAAATTCATGTCTTCTGCTCTGACTCTACCTGAACTCAGACTTATCAATGCAGCTGAATGATGTAGGCATAGGGTGCTGGCTAATTTTATGTCAACTTGATACCACCTCGAGTCATTTTTGGAAGAAAGAACTTCAATTGAGTAAATGTCTCCACCATATTGGCTTGTGGGTAAACCTGTGATGCATTTCCTTGATAGACTATTGATGTGAGAGAGATCAGTCCATTAAGTATATTTCTGCCCCTGGGATGGTGGTCCTATGTGCTATAAAAAAAAAAAAAAAGGAAAAGCAAGTTATGAGAAGTTATGAGGAGGAAGCCAGTAAGAAGCACTCATCTGTGGCCTCTGCATCAACTCTTGCCTCTAGGTTCTGCCATGCTTCAGTTTCTGTTCTGACTTCCCTCTGGGATAGACTGAGATGTGTAACTACAAGTCGCAATAAAATCCCTTCTCCAAGTTACTTTTTATCATAGTGTTGTGTCCCAGCAATAGAAACCTTAAGACACATAGCAAATGCAACATGAAATTGAACTTTGTATCCTACTAACATCTGTTTCTCCTGTGCCTCCATCACAGTGAATACAGACCTAAAACACGAGCCTTCAAGTCCCACCTCTCTCTCCCGACTCTTTCTCTCTGCCCTGCCCTAATTCTCTCCCCCTCCCCCACTTTCTCTCTTTCTCTCTTCTGCACGTTTGCTTGTTTATGAGTTAAAACCAATGTCATCTATTGCCTATATTTTAGAATAATCTCCTGCCCATTTCCCTGCTTCTTTCTTCCTTCTCTCTCCATATTTTAGTCCACTTCTAAAGGAGAAGGGGTGACTATAAAGAAAACATTTAAGGGGCCAAAGGATTCCTCTAAGGAACGCCTTCAGGTGACACTTGTATTTAATCTTAACATCTTACAGGTTGGAGTTAGAAACCCTATGACTGGGCAACTGCTCTTGAAAACACATCTATTCCAACAACCTTGGCCAGTTATTCTTCATTCAAAACTGCAAGCCACACAGTCGTCTTAGGGTATATGTTCTAATATATGTTCTAAATGCTCTTTTATTTATTAAAATTTGTTTATGAGTATCTGATCACGTGCATCC
>CABHPQ010000750.1:0-45770 GCA_902168405.1 Peromyscus aztecus | reverse complement strand
ATGGCTTAGAGCAGACCTTAATTTGGCCAACTCCATTATTTCTTCCAGAGGATGTCTGTCTGAGAAGATATTTTCTATGGTGTGTACACATGCTGTGGTTTTAAAGAGACAGGCTTCTATTTTCTTAATCAACTAGGTCCCTTTGAGCATGATGTAAATGCCTGGGAAAAGGAAGCGATTGATCTGGAGGATGCTCTTTTAAGAGCTCAGTTTACAGGGGACATGGTCTGTTCAGTTCTCTGCATTTATGCTAAAAATACAGACAGTTGGAGTTCTGGAGAGGGTTCAGTTGGTTCTTTTCTGTCCAATGAATATGCCCTTCAGGGAATATATATTAGGATAATTTTTGGTTTTGGTCTCAGATCATTAATGTTACTCACAAATATGCAATGTGAGGATACTTAAATACTAAGTTGAAGGAGTAGAAATCCACTGTCAACTTTAAGTGTTTGATACATATTCATAGGTTGAGTTTCTCCTCACCTGATAAATTCACTGTTTGGGGTTTTGTCTATTTTTCTACTTATACAAAAAAATAGATATAAAGTCATGTAGCTTGCTGGAAACTTCAAAATGTCTCTCCTTTGCTGTTGGAAGGCCAATAATAGTTACTGCTATTTTCTGGATAACTTAAGGAAGTCAGTAAGGTCTTCTCCCTGTCGAACCCATCCCATCTTCTTACATGCTGCTGTGGAGTGGCTCCATTACCTCTCTCTCCATCAGGACCATGCTTCCTGGGTCAGTCCCCCAAGCACACCAGTGGCTGGCTGGCTTCAAGGTCCTCACTTCTTCGTCCCCATGCACTGTTTTCCTGAAATTTCTTTCCCTGTGCTTGGGTAAGGCAGTGTCCTTGTCTTCCCTGTTAATCTAGACAGTGGCACATTGTTTCCCCCCCTCTCATCAATAATCTGCTCTGTAAACTTGCTGTCCTTTGAAGGCATGCTTGTTTGTGTCATCATTGGAAACAAGAGCTTGCTGTTTATTACTCAAATCAAGTGTTCTTTTTTAAAGTCTTCCTGCTCAGCTTCTAGTAAACCTGAGTCACTTCTCTGCCACCCCTGCCCCTCACTCCTTTCCTAGCAGCTCTTCCTTCAACCCACTGCTTCCTGCTGTGCTATCTGCACAACCACTCTGGAGAAACTCCTCTTTTGAGGTATACACATGTTTTTAGTAAAATAATAATAATAATAATAATAATAATAATAATAAAAAGTAAAAACAGACGTGACACCTAAGCTGACCCCCTTACCTCCATTTGGTCCCTAGTGAACCGTTGGTTGATGGTCCCTATTGTTGTGTCTCCCAGCCTGATTTCTAGGCCTTGCATGGCTAGAGCATCTTAGTAAGTAAAGAAGCACAGGTGTGCATCCTTTAATGGCTTGTTCCTCTTCTCCACCATCTCAGCTACCTACTTTTCTCACCTAAGTAGAAAGTGGAAGTTTTGCATCTCTCTCAGGACTTAATGCTGTCCATACTGCCTCAGCTCTGACCACCATTAGTGCCCATATCAAACCAAATACTCATTAACCATATGCTTTCTTGTTTTCTCCTCAACGATTTTTTTTTTCAAATTGATTCAGTGAAATCCAGTGTTACGCACATTCATTCATTGGACCCTGATGTCTGATCCTTTTCTACATCAGGTGCCCATTAGATTCTGTTTTCTGTTCCTCATCCCCACAACTAAGGCTTTGTTCACCACATAAACATGAACTTTCTATTGGTCTCTCACTTCTTTAACTTTCTTAGCACATTAGCAGCCAACTGTTTCCTACAAAACAATGATTTGTGTCTTCTTTTCTTCCCTTCAACCCTCCATTAGCCATGTTTGTTCTGTATTCTACTGACTTCCTTTTTGCTTGGTGTGCTCACCAAGCATTAAGGGCCAACTTGATGCTTACTAAGGAGAATAATGGTGGACTCAGAAAGACAACCATTAATGCCAAAGAACAACAACCTAGAAGATTAATGATTTCTGTCTGAGGAATGCTTCAAACTCTTCTTCCCCTTCCTAGTCCCTGTGTGCTGAAGACACTGATGGACTCCTAACACTCTACTGGTAGGCAGATGTCAGCAACTGAGAGCTTACATTTTAGGTGGCAGGAAGAGCTTAAGCAGGTCTGTGGGAAATGTTGATTAATGCAGTACAGTGTGGACTCTGGGAGTGTGTGGAGGAGTGGGAGTCTAGCATGTGAGCAGCGAGCAATATATATATATATATATATATATATATATATATATATATATATGCTCTAGGGCATTGCATGTGCGCGTATGTCTCATTTATTCTCACAATAGATAGAAGATGGCATTATCCTCTTCTTCAGAAGAAGATTCTGGAACTAGGAACTAGGTTTTTTACCCAGGATTATGGAGTTTGTTGAATGTCATGACTGAGATACATTCCAAGCTCTCTCAGCCCTAAGTGTGTGGCTGTCCTGAGTTGTTATTAGTATGTGGATATTTTATCTTTCACCATCCCTGTTTGGACCTCTATAGGTCTGTTTGGACAATTGGAACATTAAGAATAATAGAGGGATATAGAAAGATAAGTCAACAGGAAATGCAAATGTGTATTATTTCTAGTCCAGTGTCATTGAATTGTAGCCTGAAGGCAAGTGTGTAAATGACAGAATTGGAGAGTGAACATGGTGCTTACGCACCAGCTGCAGAAGCATGGTGTTTGTTACTGTATGAAGAGAACATATAGAATTCTGTGGGTAACACTGCAGTTCCCCACTTCTGAAGGGTTTGACTGTGGCTAATGATAAACATACGCAATTTGTTTTCCCAGGGAGGAGTTCGTTAGGATAAGAGGTGAGTAGGAAGGAGATGCCTTAGTATGGACAATGTTGTACAAAGAGTAACAAAGGGAGAGATATATTGAAAGGTCTAACTGAAAAATAAAGCACTTTACTCAGAAAATGGAAAACAAAAGATGTCAAGGAGAAATTAATTAACATTGAAAAGTTTGAGCCAATCCTAGGAGTTAGCCTACCCCTTGGAGAGTTACAGCTGGCTAAGGGTAATCCAGTTCAGTGCTAGATTCATGTTTATTACTTGGTGACTCAGTAATTTATTTTCTCACAAGGAAAAAACAGTTGAGCTTGGATTTGCCATGAAAATTGGAGGAGTCAGGTCTAAATGGAAGAGTGATAGTGAGCGTCTCAGATTATGTATTTCTAGCTACTTAGCTTACACCTAGTGATCTTTGCACTTTACTTTTTCTATCATCTGCAAATAAATACTAATATATCTAATACAGTAATGTTGAAGTAAGTGTAGTATCTTTTTCTGAAGGCACTTGAAGGCCCTGGCAAGATTTTTCTCCTAAATATAAAACACACACTATTGCTGTATATCTAAGACCAAGCTCACTAAGGAAATGATATTTTTCTTAAGGAAATAGTATCATCATTTTATGCCGTGTTCAAATTTAGATAACGAAAAATCTTTCAATAGCCAGAACTTACTCTGTAGGGTACGCCCACATCAAATGCTTCAGGTCAGCTGGCACTTTATTATTTTTTACTTTAGCATGTTCCAAACTGGAAAAACAGGGGTGTTGCTGGTGGAGGTTGAGGTGAATTGCAGAACAGGCAGACGCCACCCCCACAAACAGGCATGGAGAGGCTGTGATTAGTGTATTTCAGGAGTATACAATGTACCCCCAGCCCTGCAAACCAGCTTCAGAGGCATTTGCTGTTTTTCAGGACGAGTCTTCAAGTCATGAATGTAACCAGCGCACAATCCTTCTCTATGGAGTCGGGAAAGAGCGTGACGAAGCCAGGCATCAGCTGAAGAAGATTACCAAAGATATCCTGAAAATCCTAAACAAGAAGAGCACCACGGAATCAGGGGGTAAGGAGCCTCAGTGCCCTGGCTCCCGTTGCATTTGTTTGTGTTCCCTGTCCTCACAGGCTTTATCAGAGTGGTCCACGTCACTGTCACCAGTGCTTCCTCTCTTGGATGACTGTCACACTGAAATATGAATAGGCACATTTACATTGTAAGGTCCTGTGTTCATTACTAGCAGCCTTTCTATTAATTCATCACCGTCTGTAGGTAGATACAGTACGTTTTGTACTTTCTCCAGTGTGTACCATGTATTCTGTGGTCATCCCCGTGGATGATGTACTGAATAATGAGACGAGGCACTGGCTGCAGACAGTCCTTTCTTTGCATCGTTTTATAAGCTTGTGGTTTTTTTTCTCTGTTCTCTCATATTTCACGTTGGATGCCAATCATGGTATAGTTGACGATTACATGTTATTCAGAAGGATAATGGCGATACTAGTCATGGCTAAGTCTGTCATCAAATAATTCCAAGTGAAAGAGGCAATTTGATCTTTAATAATGCCTTTTTGACTTAGAAATTTCTTTCCCTATTCTTTTCACATAGGTTTTTTCCCCCAGAGCTTTGCCCTTGCATTGTGTCATCATATTGCGCAATTGGAGTCCTCTAATTATCTACTTCATATTTGCCTAATTACTCTTTTTGAGGTTTACATCATTTTGTAATCATGGCATGGCACCATTTTATACCTCAGCACCACCACTGGTCTTCCCCGCGGTAACACTTCACTGATATAAAGGGGGAAAGGGTTGCATCTGCCCCGTGCAGAGAGCTCACTTTCCTGTTTGAGGTTTTTCTTCTTGAGAAGAATCCTCTGGGAGCCCTTCCCTTTTTTATGACATTAACAGGATAAACTACTAGGGCTTGCTTATGTATACTAGGCTTTTCCTAAAAGTGGAAATCATTGAAGTAGATACTTTTTCTGCCATCAACGTAGGTGTACCTGCCTGAGCAGAGCAGGACTACCTGTTTGTGTTTCAGCCTGTTTTCTGGGGCTCCAGTGTCTGAGGGACAGCATCTGAGGCTTTGGAGAACACAGTGGCCCTCATGGGTGATCTCCATCCTATCCCCTGGCTCCCTTCCCTTGCCAGTTCAGGGCCTTCAAATACACCAGCATTATGAGAAATGACCAGGAGCTGAGAAAGGGAAATGAAATTGTCTTTTGCTGGCTTCTTGTTGAGCTTGAACAAGAAACTGCTCTGTCTAAGAAAACTATTTATCAGTTGTGCTGTGTTCTCTCTCTCAGAGAAAAGAGGAAATGAGTTGCGTTAGAAGATTGAATTTAGAAGCCTTGCAACTTCTAGCAAAGGACATTGGAACCAGCTTTTGGTATATGCAGTTGGAATGGGGGTACGAAGTGCTGATGCCTACAAGAGGCGCAGCCATGCTTAATTCATCAAATTGATGCAGAGGATCTTTGCAGATATCTGAAATTTCTGGTTTAGAGAGACCAAAGGAGGTTGGAAGGGGAAGGAAACAGTGTGGTGTCTTTTCTGTTGAGCCTACTTCCTTCCTTCACAGTAGTGTGTGAATGCCAGACTATCGCCTCTTCTGTCTTTGTACCAAACCCTTAAGTAGGCAGTTCTTGCATATGGACTAAAAAAAGAAATGTTCCCAGTTCAGCGTTTCAAAATATCAGTCACATAAACACCACTTCAAAGTGGTATCTCCAGAGGGGATTTTTTTTTCCTTTCCTCTATTTTAATGATACTAATTTTAGATATAATGTTATGCCATCTGGTAAATACTTTTCATTTTAAGTTATTATTTAAGACCTCATTTATATACCAGCAGCTAGCCAACTGTACTTGAGGCTAATGGAAATTTCTCCTGACAGACACACACACACACACACACACACACACACACACACACACACACCTGCCTAACTCAGTGAAATGGAGACTAGTAAGGAAGGAAAAAAAAAAAAAAACCCAAACTCTTGGACTAGCATGTATTTTGTTGTTGGGATAACAAAACTTAGGTTTTTGAGGAACACTTGAAGACGCTTGGAGAACCAGCCAGGCTTCCCCTCGGGGATTTCTTTTGTTGTCATGAGTTGTCTTTTTCAGATAGGGTCTTCTGTTTTCCAGGCTGGAATTTGGGGGTTTACCCCGAGCTTGTGTTCCTCTTGCTTCTGTCTCTCATGCTAGGATTGCAGGTTTACACCACCATGCCCTGTGGATGTGATGCTAGGGATGGGACCAGCTGTTTGCATGCTAAGTAAGCACTCTGCCAACTGAACTACCTCTGCTCCCCCTAACTTAAAGTGTAACTAACATTTCCAGTTCACCATCTGAAAGGTCAACGCTTTCAGAATTTCAAGGCCTATAATTTTAATGTAAAAGTTAAGGAGCTATATGTCATGAAAACAAGAAAATGGGTATGAAAAGCCTTTATATTAAAAGTGTAACCCAGGCGGTGGGGGCGCACGCCTTTAACCCCAGCACTTGGTAGGCAGAGGCAGGCAGATCTTTGTGAGTTCCAGGCCAACCTGGTCTACAGAGTGAGTTCCAGGACAGCCAAGGCTACACAGAGAAACCTTGTCTCGGAAAAAAAAAAAAAAGTGTATTGTTACTTGTACAAATGACATTGTAATCTTTCATTTTGAACCTCCACTAAATACCAGTATTATTCTTTCTAAATTGCAAGACTCAATTATATCTTTTCAGTTGAGCTCTTATGACATTACATATATCAGTAATGGAGCCTGTTTGTACAAATGAGCAAAGAAAAATGCACTTTGCAAGTTGTAGCAAGGCCTACTTCCTCGAGTCTTTTGTGTTTGTTTTGGTCTTTAGAAGACTGAATTAATGCATTAACGTCATGGTTTTAAGCATTTTGTACACAAGACAATAGGCCCAGCCTTTTCGGTTTTGAATGATACTAGGGAGTTGAAAGCTAAATCAAAACTTGGATATGTCAAATTAACTTATGACACATATAAGAACAGCTGTAGAGAAGACCTCATCCCATGTTTAACTTGTGCTTATGAGAATAGGTATTCTAAGAGAAGGAAGTTTCATTAATTTGCTAGTTCTCATCTCCATTATATTTGGTCTCATTTGACAGAAGTGGGATCTCAGCATGTTGTACCAGCGCTGCTTTTCTGTATGTGCCTGTGTGTGGTGCCTGTGAAGGTCCGAAAACAACTCCATGTGTCATTCTTCCAGAGCTCTCCACTGTCTGTCTGTCTGCTTGGAGACTTGGTCTTTTACTGGCTTGTAACTCAACAACTAGTCTCTACTAGCTATCTTACCCTGCCTCCCAGTGCTGTGATTGCAGACAGGTGTCACGGCCCGGCCAGCACTGGTTCTTAGTTGTGGGTTCTGGGATCTGCACTCAGAGCCTTGCGCTTACAGGCAGGTGTCACGGCCCGGCCAGCACTGGTTCTTAGTTGTGGGTTCTGGGACCTGCACTCAGAGCCTTGCGCTTTCAGGGCAAGCGGTTCACTAACTGAGCTGTCCCCACTGCCTGACGTCCGCACATCTTACTGAGGTATTCGTTCTGGTATCACTGTCTGTTGTATCAAATTGAAACATGACAACTAGGTCTGTTTCTGTATTTGGCTTACTGTTCAAAGCGAAGTCTACTTTTGATGTCATTTTCTAAGGCATTACATTTGCCATTAGCAAAGTATTGTTGGAGTAGCATGGAATATTACTGACTTCTTAGGCCTTAAGTAAAGAAAACACATGTGTTGTCTGAACTAATGTTTCCCACGTGAGACTGAGTCATAGAGCTCATTCTGAGTTGCTGCTGACCTGTTAGCACACAGTGCTGGTAGATAGACATCCTGTAGCCCAACCGTTAGGTTTTGTTTTAAATTTGTCTTTGTAAATACATAGATGCAGTCCTGTTTCTAGATACTTCATTGTAATTTTGCATTTTGTTCTTAGCTGTGAAGAAAACAAGAGTTCCTTCAAATAAGCAAAATTGTGTAAATTTATTTATAAATAAATATTCATATATATTTAATTGACTTAGAAAAATAACCGAGGTGAGTCTAAAAGCCAGTAAAATAGCTCAGTGGACAAAAGAACTTGTCACCAAGCCTCATGACCTGAATTTAATTTCTGAAGGAGACATTTCCTACACATTTTCCTCTGATCTCTCCACATGTTTCATGGTGACTGCATATGAACACAAAATAAATAAGTAATACATAATTTTTAAAGCCTAAAATATGGCCTGTTTAATCATAGTGGGCCTTGATGCTCCCTCTCCATGGTCAGTTATTGTTGCTATTGTGTTTTAAAAGTCACTTAATGATTAATGTTTATATAGACAATTTATGATAGCCAGAATCTAGTCATTATTCACTAGAATTAATAAATAATGTTATATATTGGAATAATGTATGTGAAAATTATTAAATTTTCAAACAGATTAAAATTACCTCCACAATGAACCAGTTTTAAAACATGATGTTGAGTGAAAGTTTCCACCCATCCAAGATGGAAGATGTCCAAATCTTTGTCCCCTGGGGGAAGCAGAGGTGATTTAGAGAGGAATAGATAGACTTCTGAGGTTTTATTTCAATATTTGGATCTCATTCTGTTTTGTGAAAATGCAAAGTATATATGCTTTCTTCTATATATGCTATACTTCAATAAAAAGTACCATAAAAAGCTGGGGACAGGGGAGTTAACTCAGTAACATGCCATGACACACATAAAAAGAGCTGGGCATGATGAAGCATGCTCTTAATCCCATTGCTGGAGGAGGGCAGGGGAGGGGTGTGACTGGATATGGGCAGATCTCTTCTACTCTTTAGCCAGTCCAGCCTACTTGGTGAGTTTTGGCCAGTCCCTAATAAAATAAATAGTGATATCACCTGAGGGATGACACTAGATGTTTTCCACTGGCCTCCGTACACATGTGTAATAATATGTGAACATGCACACACACATATATACATCCAAAAAAGTATCTTTAAAAACATGAAGAGCTTGACTTCAATGGAAAGTAACACATCTTGTGTTTATTTAGTTGGGGATGAAGGACAGAAAGCCAGGAAGAACAAGCAGGAAGTTTTCCCAACCCCGGAAACTGTGTTCACGAAACTCCAGCTCCTCTCATACTTTGATCAGCATCAAGTGACATCTCAGGTAGCCATTCCAGACTGTTTTCTCACACGTTTTGAATAGTTCTACTTCCTTAAAAATCTCAAGCAGTGTATTTCAAGCCTTAATTTTTATAAATGTACCTTATAGACTTGGAAGCATCTCAAGCTTCATTTTGAAGTGTCAGGTTGCCTTCTTCAGCATGTGTTTTTTTTTTAAATTTAAGTATTTTTGCTTCATGATAATCATCAATATACAAAAATAATTCCTAATGTACTTATTTTATGATATGCTGACCCAATATCACTATTGGCGAAGGAGAAACCTGTTGATTTAAGTAAAATACTGTGAAACTGAGAAGAAATCCATTGTTCTTCAGTTAACATGTCCATGTGTCTGGTGATTTACACTTCTGGGTGCTTCCCCTTTGAGGTCACCAGTATATAGATTATACTGCAATTTGTCTTACTTTTTTTTTCAAATTATAATGATAAGAATGCTGATTTGTATATGTTTTGATTTCTGTGGAAACACATTCCAATTTCTAAGTAGAATCCCTTGAATTCATATGTGTTACTTTAAAAATCAAAGTAATTTATGTAACTGAAGCATCACCCAGACTATTGGTGATTTTCCTTGCTTTTGCCTGAGCAGATCTCTAACAATGTGCTGGAGCAAATCACAAGCTTTGCGTCTGGAACGTCCTATCACCTCCCTTTGGCTCACCATATTCAACTCATCTTTGATCTCATGGAACCAGCACTGAACATCAATGGACTCATTGACTTTGCAATACAGGTGTCAAAGAGACTGTGTCTTTCTCATATTTAGGAAAGCAAACCTACCAAACATTAAAGAGCTTATCTTGTTTCCTTAAATTTTCTATTTGTTGATTTAAAAATCAGGATGTCACTCTGTTGTTCAACTGGTCTGAAACTTCCATCTGAAGTGACCTCCCTACTAAGCCTCTGAGTACCTGAGGCTACAAGCTTGTGACCTGGCTTAAATTTATTTATTTATTTTTAGATTTATTTTGTTTTATGTGTGGGGGTGTCTTGCCTGCATGCATATGTGCACAATGTGTGTGCCTGGTGCCTGTGGAGGTCAAAAGAGGTCATTGGTTCTCTTGGAAGTGGAATTACAGATGCTTGTGAGACACCATGTGGGTGTTGGGTACTGAACCTGGGTCCTCAGAAAGAGCAGACAGTGCTCTTAACCACTGAATCACTTACAAGTCCCTAAAATTTATTTTCTAACTTGTATAAAAATATTTAAAAAAATGTTGAGTTTCTGGGGCACTATATGATGCTTCAAAACATGTATGTGTTATTTATATTCTTTCTACCAAGTTAAACATATGTGTGTCCTCAAACATCATTTCTTGACGTTAGAAACTGTCAAGAGTTCTTTTCCTTTAATTTTGCTAGATATAGCGCGTGCTGTTACCTGTAATCATCCTGCTGTGTTACATGAAAATCCCTTGCTCCTATCTAATTGAACTTAGTATCCAATGGTTAAGCTTTTCTAATCGCTTCTCTACCCCAGCTCTCTTTGTATTGGAACCATGTCATGCCTGTGAACATGCACCACTTTCACTGTATGAAAACTATTTCCAGCACCTAGGGTATCTGGAAGTGTTTGAGGCATTCTGAGTTAGCAGTTTTCCTGTTAGGTCATAATTGGTGCTAGTAACACACCTGCCATTTAGAACTAGATTGGCTTCAAGGGGTTTTTGTTTTTGTTGTTTTGTTTTTGAGGCCTTATTATTTTGCTTGGGGAATGATGAAATACTGTTTTCTCTGTAGTTGAATTTATTAGTGAAAAGCAAAAATGACTTCTAAAATAGTCCTTATAATTTTATTTGTCCCACTGTAGTTATACACATTTTGGTCCACTTATTCCTTGTGTTAATGAATAAACATTAGGCTTGCTTTTTTATTGTATACTAGCTCCTAGCTTTATAAATAAGAAAGTAGTTATTACTTGCATTGCATTCAAAAGAAAGAGAAAAGAACAAAAGCAAAAAAGAAAGAAAAAAGAAGAAGAAAAAGAATTGTTTTGTTCTTTAAAATCCAGTCCAGGATTTTGGGCTAGTAGAAAGTTTTGGTAACCATTTCAGCACTATTTACATCCTGGTTGTATACAAACTAGTGTCTAGACAGAAGAACATTTGTTTAAATTAGAAAGGGCTTCAAAGCAAATAGTGGCAAAAGTTGGTGTGTTTTCTGAAGCCAAGTACAGAATAGTACATTAATAGTCCATTGAAGGGGTTTCCTATTGTTTTGTGACCTACATTCTTTTCACTGGCTTTTCCTGTTGCAGTTACTGAATGAACTGAGTGTGGTGGAAGCTGAGCTGCTCCTGAAGTCTTCTAGCCTGGCAGGAAGTTACACTACAGGATTGTGCGTCTGCATCGTGGCTGTTCTCAGGCGGTATCATAGTTGCCTGATCCTAAATCCTGATCAGACAGCCCAGGTGTTTGAAGGGTGGGTATATAAGTGGCATTGTTTCTTTCTAATCCTAAAAGGTAGAATTCATAATAAAATACAGTGATTTGGGGAGAGAAAAATTGTGCTGAGATATAAGAAATATTTTTGGTTTTAGACTGTTGGTTTGAAGTAGTGATTTTTCTTTTTCTTTATTCTTTCATACAGTACATCCTGACCTCAGCCTTCCCTCCCTCTCTCCCCTTCTCCTAGTTGCCCCCATCTCTCCTCTCCCTGAGACCCACTCCTCCTCCATTTCCTTTCAGAAAAGAGCAGGCCTTCCGTCATATCATCTGAATATGGCATAACATAAGAGGGTGCGTTAAGACCAGATACAAACACTCATTTTAAGGCTGGATGAGGCATCCCAGAAGGAGGAAAGGGGTCCCATGAGCAGACAAAAGAGTCAGAGACACCCCCACTTCCATCATTAGGAATCACATAAAATCCCCAAGTTAAACAACTTGGATACCATTTATTTTGACAATTTAAATGTCTTATTAAATAGTCAGTGAAAACGTACCTAAAAATAGTTTTACCGAAACTATTTCCTAGAGAAGGAGCTCTAAATACAGGAAGAGTATGTGATTGCCTCTGTGTTTACTTACTGCTCTCCTCTCCATCTCCTTGTCAGTCACAGCCCTCTTCTCTCTGCTGCATAGCAGCATGGCTTCTGACAACAGTGGACACAGCAACTGTGCATCTGTTTTCAGTTTATGTGTGAAGAATCAGACACCAAATAAGCGTTGTAACACATTTGCACTGCAGAAACTCACTCATCGTCATCTTTCTAATTGATGAGAGCTGCCTGCTTGTGTCTACTAGACAAGGGGTCATTCTACTGTCACCTGTGAAGCTGGCCTGAGGCATAGCCTAGTGTATCTGCAAGACTGTGGTTACAAGACCAAAGAAATTCGAGGAGCTCTTGATAACCTCTGCACACTTCTTGTTGCCCACTCCCCACCTGTTCTTCCAGGCCCTTTTAGAAGAAAAGGCAACCTGTTCGTTTTCTCTCCCGTTTCATTTGTCTGTTTTTTTTTTTTTCCTCTGTGACCAACACAAGCATTTAATTTATAAGCAGTATTTCTTGAGTAGCATCATTTTTTACAGAGGCTTTTCTTAGAAAACCAAAAAAGGTTTGCATGTATTAATAGTACATGTAGCTTTAAAATCTCAAAAACCTTAAAGTGTGAGGAACTATGTGTGTATGTAAGGCTGCACTTTTCTGTCATTTAACAGGTGCAGAGTTTGGACGTGATGTGCCCAACATCACAGGACTAATAAGTCTTGAAAATTTTCTCAAGCATTCTTAACTGGAAGTTGATTCATTACTGTTTTATCAATACTATTCTTTTAAAACCATTCATTCAGTTTTTAAATAATAATTCATTTAATAACTCATTCATTGGTCATGAACTCATACTGAATTGGAGAAAGTATTTTTGTTTGGTTGTTCTTATATTGTTTAAAATTGTTTTAGTATAATTTATTTTGACATTTAAATATCTTATTTAATATTCATAAAATCATATTTGGCTTAACTTTGTTATATTTTTACCTTATGAACAACTTTTGTTGCTGTGGTGAACACCATGACCAAAATCAACTTGGAGAAAGGATTTATTTCAGTTTATAGGTTATAGTCACATCATCGAGGCAAACCAAGACAAGAGCTCAAGGAAGGAATCTGGGTCCAAGAATGGTACTGCTTACTAGCCTGCTTCTTTGGCTTGCCCAGCCCGTTTTTCTGTATGTCCCAGGACCATCTTCCTAGAGATGGCACAGGCTTCAGTAACTGGACCCTCCTATGTAAATTAGAAGTTAAGTCTGTGTCCCCGGGTCATCCCCAAGTGACTCAGGGTTGTGTCAGGTTGACAACTGACTCTAACTATGGCACATAGTAGGGCATTCTTTTTGCTAAAATAATAAAATAATAATCCCCCCCCCCCAATATGACTGGCAACATCAGATCACAGTTTTTATTTCTGGCAAGTGCAATCCCTACTATAAGATGAATTCAGCCATTAGTTGTATTTGTTTATTTTAGTCACAGGATAATTTTTACTTTCTATGTCATGTTGGGAATGTTGGCTTCTATATAACCAACAGACTAAATCCTTGCTTCTCTCTTAAACTGCATGATCCTTGCATCTGTTGCCCTCTTGTATAATCACCAAGTGGCCCCGTCTGGTGAAATTCCTTCAGACTGGCTGTTCCTTCATTCTCCTGGCATCCATCTCTGATGCCGGAGAATTCCTGTCCCTAACAGGCCTGTATATGGCAGACTGCCTCCTGCTGTTCCTAGTCTGTATTCTGAAGGGTGCAGAGTGGTCCACTATGCGCAGGGGAACCTAATCTCCCCTTTCCTTTCTCCGCTCAGGTCACGTCACCTGATAGCCCTCCGTACCGTGAGGGTGATGAGTTGGAAGATTATTAAATCCTTTTCAGGGTTTGAGTCATCTGTGATGTTATTGGTGACATGTTATGCAGAGGCCTGTGTCAGATACTTGGTAGTGGTGGAGTCAGACATGTGTATGGGTGGATCACAGGTGTTCCCTTCTATGCCCTACTGACGTCCATGTTGTCTGAACAGAGGAGTCCATGGTTATGAATGGAGGAAAATGGCTGTGGTATTGATACTTTGGAAAGAAAGGCATTATTATAAAGGATGCCTCTAAAGAGAATGGACTTTTATTTTTCACGTAAGATAAACCAGGATAAATTTGCCTGTAGTTAGGATAAACAAGAGAAATGGGCTTCCAAACTATGAATTCATCAAGTTCAGCAGATTCCCTGCATTGAAGAATTGGTTCTTTCCAAACTAGTGAACTTGGCAGTCTTTGCCAACCGATTGAATTTGTGAAACTTTGTATTGCCTTGAACTTTTCTGCCTACCCTTTCCTTGTGTGTTCTAGTCACAGCAGCTTAAGTCCCATGTGCATCAAAGTGCTGGGGAGATCCTTTTATTACTTTTGTTTCTTACTGTCAGTGATGTTTCTGAGGTTTTTGTTTTTTTAAAAACCTGTCTAGTATTCAGCATAACAAAAATTGATGTTTAATAATTTTGTATTTTTATGAACAACCAGGTTTCTTTTTCGGGTGTCGGATACATATTTCCAAGTACTAGGTAGACACACTCTCACTTTAAAGAATTCATCAGACTCACATACTATCAAGGCATGTGCCTTTTTTACCCCTGTGTCTCTGTCCTCAGGTTGTGTGGCGTGGTGAAGCATGTTGTCAACCCCTCGGAATGTTCTTCTCCTGAAAGATGTATCCTGGCCTATCTCTATGACCTCTATGTGTCATGCAGCCACCTCAGAAGTAAATTTGGAGACCTTTTCAGGTGAGCAGGAGAAAAGCAACAAAACACAAACATGGCCACGTCTGTGTTTGTTAATGATCCCATTGCTGTTTATATCCTATGTACTAATGTAAGTTCATCTAAAGTATTTGATCTCCTCAACTCATTTAAACAGAATACTAAAATATCTAGTGACAATAAGTATGTGATTACAGGATTATTTTTAGGTGACAAAGTACACATCACCCATGAAAGGATCTCTTATTTAAGATTTCACATTCTTTTAGAAGTTTCAGATAAGCCATATTGAAGTCATGCTAAAATTTTGGTATATGTTTCTATTTTAATTTAAAATAGAATTTAAATGATAAAAATCTAACTAAAGAGTCAGGCAGAGGCGGTGCACACCTTTAATCCCAGCACTCGGGTGGCAGAGGAAAGTAGATCTCTGTGAGTTCGAGTCCAGCTTGGTCTACATAGTGAGTTCCAGGACAGCTGTGGCTACACAGAGAAACCCTGTGGGGAAGGGGGGGTCTCGCAGAAGGCTCATTGAGACAATGCTTTCCTGCCACATCCTCCTTTGTTTTCACATCTCCCTTAGCAGACTTCCCAGGCTACTTTCCGCTCTAGTGTTCTTTGTGCATCATAAAGTAGCAAAGTCTTCCCACTTCCTAGGGATCGATTAAGGCTCTATACCCTTCATCTTCTACCACTTCTCAGACCAGTGTTTTGAAATTTATTTTCTCCTTTTAAAACTAGTTTACTTTTTAGCAAACCACTTCTTCAGCTGTGGATGATCTTCTAATGAAAGGCCAGCACTTCTCTAAGTATCATCCAATCAACATGAATTAAAAGCAGTTATTTGCCTCACCTGTTTTATTCAGCTCAGTTACAATTTGATAAGTATTGATGTTTGGGACATGACAGAGATGCACCTATGTGGATTATGAGAGGATGCTGTTAAATCTGCAGTTTGGTCTGCTGGTCATTGTGTCTTTAGACTGCAACCATGATCCTGCCAAGAATTTTACTCCTATCCATTGCGTTGCTTTAGGAACATTTTTTAAAAGGAGTCCAAAAAGCTTTTAGCTTTATAAACTTTATACTTTTATCCTCTCAGAACTCTGATTCAGCTTTCATAGTGAATTAATTGTTTGCAGTAATTAGAGACGCGTCCTAGAACACATTGCTGTTTGTGTAACTGTGGCTACAGTTTCTTGAATAGAAACGGTTTGTGTCTTCCCTTTGCTTTGACCTCACATGGAACATTCTTGCAGAGGTCTTTGCATGCTTGCCTCTTCATTTGTGTCCCTACTCTCTTGACTGTCTATTAAGTAGGATCCCCAATTCCTTTTATCCTTTGCTCAGCATTGTTGCTTCCATAGGCAGCAAAGGTGCTAGATATTAAGTGCCTGTTGAGGAATTTTAGATCTCAGCTCTTCCATGCCCGATGTTCACTTTGCTCATAAATACCAGGAGCTCTATCTTTCATGTCTGTATTGCGTTTGACCACTCTTCAGTATCCCCATCACTTCCATCACAGGCATCTCTTCCTTGGACCAACTTGCAGAGTCCTCCTCACTGGCTTCACTGCCTTCACCCTTTCCTTCAGTATGTTCTCCTCTGTCCCCAGAAACCTCCCTTCTGGTCCTCATACCCAGAGCACTTTCTACTTGCTGCTCCTCTCCCGTTCATTGTGTATTTACTTATGGTTTGGCTCCTCTCTGGGATGCAAATCTCCAGAGAACTTATATTGTTCACTCTTTTATCCCTAAATTTTGAAGCTTGCGTAACTTCTTAGTAGGCATTACTGTATTTTGACACAAAAACAATTTGTCTGTACTACCATTGCACAATTGCACTGCTGTTGAAAGAAAGATTAGTAGTGTTAATAAAGAAAACTATGGAAAATGTAACCTTTGTAAAAATATCTGAATGAGTCTCAGGAAACTTTTTTCATGAGAATGGTGTAACAATAAAAATACTTCATTATCTTCTATTACTGCATTTTGAATTTTCAGTTTATATTTCTCAAAGAGTATTCTTATTGAAGATGGGTTTTTGCAACAGCCTTGGTTTTAATGGTGGCCAGCCCCTACTGCTCTGGATTTATATTTAGGAGTTTAGCAGTGGGCTAAGGTGCTCCTAACATGAGCAGGGTAGGCATCACAGATAATGTATGCACTGTCCTCAAAAAGAAACAGGAAAAGAAGGCAGCTTTCTTGGGATATTATGTAGTCAGAGCTCTGCTTGGAAGTTAGGAAAAACATTTAAAAAGAAGATAAATGTGAAGGGAGATTTCTGTTAATATAGTAGTAATAAAAGTTTTAATAATTTTACCTAAAACACCATAAAGTTGTATAGGGAAGAGATTTGGGGAAAGCATAACACTAACCATTTCTACTGCTGCTGGAGCTTCTGTGTGCCAAGCACTGTGCTGGTTTTTCCATTGAGGTTTTGAATTGTCAGAACCCCAGGAAGCAGAAGTGAGTTTTCTTACCCACAAATATTGTTGCTGATCATTTTTGACATATGATGAAGCCTGGACTTAGAACAGGTTTTCTGACCTCAAGGCAGTCATTGCTTTCATTACTCTGTCAGGTTCTTCTGAGACATGCAGTTGCAGAAGGAACATACCTGAGTTTTTGGCTTCATTCCCTGTGTGTAGGCAGCAGAGAGTGGGAAGAATGAGAGAATAGTCTTAGTGGTAGCCAGCATACTATTAACACATAGAAGCGCCTCTTGGAGAGTGTGATAAAGGAGATAACAAGTCTAGAAAGGAAAGATACAGAGTTTAGAGAAGTTCTAAATGTCCAGCCAGAGAAGTCAGGATTTGAGGGCAAAATGGGGTGGGAATTGAGAAGGAAAAGCAAAGTTGTCTGGGCTTCTAAGATTTGGTAGGTCTATGTGTCACTCTAATAACAAAAGTTTCATCTGCCAGAAATCTGATCCCCCCCCCCCAAAATCCCTACTACACAGCAGAGCTGTTGAGTAGGAAAGGGATGCTGCTTATGGATTTCCGGTTCACAGCTAGAGGGTGTGAATAGTTCCATATGAAAACTGTGGGATTATATCATCTTTTGTCTACAAAGAAGTGATAGAGAATACATTCTAATTCTCTTTTATTTCTAGTATTCCATACCTATTCAGATGTAACCCACTGTAAATTCTCAGTCAATAGAGCAGGCTCTTAAAACGTTTACTTGTTTCACAGAATGACAAGAAATACAGGATACAGCCCCAATGGCCTAGAACTTAGAGCCCTCTTCTTTTTCAAGTGCTGGGATTATAGATGTATAATGCTATGCTCAGCTATTTGTGTTTTTTTTTTTTCCTGTTGCTGAGAAACATGTTCTACATTTTTTTGCCGTAACAGTTTCTTCATACTATTGACTGTATTATCTATATGGAGAGTGTGAGCTCTGTGAATGCAGGAGGTTCAACTTGACACAGCTGTGGCCCAATGCCCACAGTAGCTTTGGCACAGGAGCTGCCACTGGACATACTATAGGCAAAAGAATAGGGTCTGGGGTTTAGGGTTAGTATTAAAACACTGAATTTTTCCTGGTGTGTAATTGGATCCATTTTTATTCTTAAGTTATAGCACTTCATAACTACTCTTAAGAGAGACACAGTTGTTAGATGGCTTAGTAAATACATTGATGTTTTTAGAGCACATACATGCAGAAAAGATTTAGAAAATAATTCAGCTTAGTAACTAAATACCTCATTTTGTTTCCATATATAAATTAAAAAATTCTTCATTAAGCAATTACTCTATCCTAGATATTGTGCCCTATGCTGGTTTACAGAGAATTTGAAATTAATAATAGTAGGATGTTGATTGTCTAGGAAAGTCTTAGAGTTGTTGCCACTTAACATGTCCTTAAGTGAAGTGATTTTCTTGGTTGTTTTGTTCTTTTGTTTTTTCCCTTTTGTAACTATTTTTCTCTAACCTTAGTAGTGCCTGTTCAAAAGTAAAGCAGACCATATATAATAACGTAATGCCTGCAAATTCCAACTTACGCTGGGATCCAGACTTTATGATGGATTTTATTGAGAATCCCTCAGCAAGAAGCATCAACTACTCAATGCTGGGCAAGATCCTCAGTGACAATGCTGCCAATCGGTACAGCTTTGTCTGCAACACGCTCATGAATGTGTGCATGGGACACCAGGATGCCGGCCGGTGAGTTTCTTGGCCCTGAATGCATCGGTAATCAAAGAGGAGTTAATCTGTTGTTTCTTTAGTAGTTACCTGAGCTCACATTTGCTTTTTCTTTTATTGTTGGTTCTTCCCCTGCTATATCTTATTAATTTTCTTAACCCAAGAAACAGTGAATTTTAGATTCTTGGTTTGGCAAGGGATATTTTTTAGTTATGATTCATTTTGGAAACCATATACAATTTTGAAAAGAATACTATATTTTGATACAAACTATACTTGGGCCTACTTACATTACATAATATCTTTAACTATTTATCTTGGTGGTACTAGGGATTGAACCCAGGATCTTGCACACGATATATACCCAGCTCTGTGTCCTTAATTTTTTATTCTTATAAAATGTAAAAGTATAGATCAGATTTATTCATATAACCTAAATATGCTAATTCAGTGTGCTAATCAAATGTTACTTGACAAGTGGTATTAATTATATCCTTAAATCTAAGTGATGCTTAATGATAATGAAACACGTATTTAATGAAGCAGTCACCTAGAATCATTCCTCATTTGTACCAAATCACTTTCTGGTATCTTCTTTCTCTTTTCTAGGATAAATGACATAGCCAATTTCTCCTCTGAGTTAACTGCTTGCTGTACAGTTCTTAGTTCCGAGTGGCTGGGGGTTCTGAAGGCTCTGTGTTGTTCTTCAAATCATGTGTGGGGATTTAATGATGTACTCTGCACTGTAGATGTAAGTTTTCTCTGTATTTAAAAAACAAAATTTAAAATTTAGCTAATCTTTTTTACTACTTAATTAATTAAATGGTAACATAGCAAAATGTTTTTCTGTGTCATGACCATGCATTAAAAAATTAAAATAAATAGAAGAAATTCCAACATGTTCTAGTGGCTAAGGTTTTATATGTGAGTGGTCTCAGAGCTCTTTCATTCTTTTCCAGCTTGGAGTCCTCAGAACAGGACATAAAGCATTTCATGCATGAAGAGAACCAGTACATAGTAAAGAATATAGATGTTTTATTTTGCATAAGAAAAGCCATATGTAGACTCAAAGGATACTCAGTGTTTCTCAGAGTATGCCTATAGAGTGATGGAGAGATTGTCCAGATTATGTACATAACTTCCTGGTGTTCCATGTTGCACTATGATGTATATTATGTCTTAAACATTTATCTGGATTTTTTTAATCCATTTTTGCTTTTACCATTAGTGATCTTCGTCAGGGATTTGTATATGTTATTAAAGAAACTTGACAGTTGTGAAACTGAGATTCATTTCCTATATCTGGTGTTTGGGAACAGAATGGACAATCCTGCCTCCTTATCTTCATCCTATGGATTAAGATATTATTTATACAAAATACAATGTGATCCACACCAACAAAGACCTAAGTTTTTCTTAACTCTATTTTTGTGACTTGCTGCACCTACTACCAATCCCTTGGAAGCTTGCCGTTGTGGTAGTTGTGTTCCCTTAGCATTATCTTGCAATGCCTTGTGAAATCTGGAATGGAGAGATTTCACTGTGGCAGAATTAATTGTTCTCCCCCTTTTTCTCCTCTTTCTCTTTAAATTTAACATCCTGTTGAAAGCTTTCAGAGTTCTCTTTAAATGAATCCACTCACATTAAAAAAAAAAATGCATTAGTTGTAGCAGGAAAGAATGTTCAAGTATTAGGGTCATGTTTTCCCACTAGGGGAATCTCCTGCTTCCTGCCTTACCCACAAATGGCATACTGTATTCCATCGGCAACTTCCAATTATGACACATCTTTTAGTAGTTTCTTGATTTTGCTCTTCTGTTGCATTTTCTCAGTTGCGTGCAAATGAGTTAAAGGTCAACATCTGCCTAGAACATTGGGTTATGAGTGAACTTTCTTTGTCTTATGATCATAGAAATAGGCCCAAGGGACAGTAATCGAAGTCATTTCCCTCTGTTGGTTGTTACTGAGATTTGAGATCTTACTGTGTTGCCGGTATTCTCTTAGATAGTGGTCTCTGATACCGTATTAAAGGGTCTTGGGTATTAAAACCTGTCAATGTTTTTCTTGAAGGTGAGTGACCTTTCATTCCATGATTCATTAGCTACTTTCATTGCTATCCTGATAGCACGACAGTGTTTCTCCCTGGAGGACGTCGTGCAACATGTCGCACTCCCCTCTCTTCTAGCGGCAGGTAAGCTGGCCCGGAGCTGCATTTGTTATTGGTTGCTGGTTGGTAGTCATGTGTGACCATTTAAGCATAGGGAAAGGACCATCTTATGGGGTGGCATGGTACCTTGTGGGGATAGTATAACTGAAGTAGCTGTTTTATGCAGAGTAACATTGAACTCTGGAACAGGAATCTGCTATTGCTTTATACTTGGTTCAAGGCAGCATGAAGGTTCTTTGGAAAGGTATAACAAATGACCTTACTAAAAGGAGAATTTATTTAATGTATTACTGAAATTTTAGCATTAAAATCCTGCAAAGCTTGTTGTGGAGTATGTAAGGAGGCTTGCTTTTAATCTCCCTGTCTTTCCAGCTTGTGGAGATGCAGATGCAGAGCCCGGGGCAAGAATGACATGCCGCCTCCTGCTTCATCTCTTCCGAGCTCCCCAGGCCTGCTTTTTCCCTCAAGCAACAGGTGAGCTGACCTCAGAGAAAGCTCTGCATTCGTATTTGTTTGGAACTCATGGTTCCGCTGTGACCAGGAGAGCTGTCCAGTTTATAATTTCCTCCCTGATTTCCGTGGGCTTGATCTGCAGATGATGGAGGACTGAGATAATGCCCCTGAAAGGGCTGTCAGCACCTTTCATTGTGTAAGATGAGGATATATTGGGAAATAAACACGAGGAATTAATAAACAATAAAAATGCCTGGGCCCTTAGGAAATACCATGCTGGTGGGAAGTCTCATCCTCTTACATACCCTGTGTTGATTCTGGGCATGCCATCTCAGCTTAGAGGGATGACAACTCATTTATTTACTTTTTCCTAAGGCAATAGGGGGGAATTAGTGAAGTCTAAATCATTTCCATATAGAGATGGATGCATCTGTGTGGGAATCCTACTAATCTTTTTCCTACATCTCTCTGAGGAGCAGAAACATTGTTTTAATAATAATTAAAGAGAAAAGGTTAAGTAAGAATACTGGCAGTGTTTCTTAGTGATTCCATGGAGCATCAATTAAAGCAAACTGATGTCAATTCAGTGCCCACAAGCTAACAATGAAAGACCCTACTGACTGTAATGGTTACAGAAGATTGTTAATGATGATGAAGAGGCCATTAAGGATTTGTTGTTGTTTTTACAGGCAAACCTTTCCCTGGAATAAGATCATCTTGTGATAGACACCTCTTAGCTGCAGCTCACAACAGCATAGAAGTGGGAGCCGTTTTTGCTGTCTTAAAGGCAATTATGATGCTTGGTAAGACTGTCCTGGCCTTCAGCCTCTTGGTTAATTACCAGAAGTAGAGGCAAAATAATTTATATTCACAGTGAAATCTATGTAATGTCATTGGAAACCTAGGGTTTTTTTTGTTTGTTTGTTCTGGAAAAAAATGGTTGGCTTTGCCTAAGTCTAAGTAATGGGAGCTTCAAGGATTCTGTCCTTAGCTAAGGTGACCCTGGGAGAACTGAAATATAAGTACTTTGTGTTTGGTTTTAATTGCATGATACTTCATTCTGATGTAAATCAGGACCTCAGACCCACAGGGTTGTTTTGCCTTCATTTACCGAGAGAAATCATTCTTCATGATAGGCAAGAATAATGGTATTTTTAGTAAAAGGTTTAAATTTCAGACAGATTCTATTCCAAGTGCAGAACATCAGAAAACCTAGATTTTGCTGTAGTGCTTCTGACACTTTTGTGAGTCTAAATAAGTTCTTATCATCCTACTGTATGCTTATCATAAAGCAGGGGGGAACTACAATGATGCTTGGATTGCTCATGATCATAGGAGGTTCACGGGCTTTAGATCTAATTAATGATTCCCAAGAAGCCTTTACACTGTTATTTGTGCAGTTGCTAGAGTAATCGTACTGTCTTCTATTCATGGGCAATGGGACACCTCAGGATATTTTTAGTATGTAAGTCATAAAGGATTTGAATGATTAGGGGATCTCAAATATTGTCTGCTTTTGTAAACTTTGGGTACCTCATTTTGGCCTTAACCAACCAAGCCACTTCATGTTCTAAAGCTGTTCACTTTGATTTAGACAGAATTACTGAGTGGACAGATATCAGTTTATATGAGCCTTAAATAACACAAATAATATAATCTTACCTTGCTTGATAGATGTTATTGGTGGATGGCAAAGAGTAATAGCATAGTCTTCATAGAAGCCTATTAAAAGCAGTTAAAAAGGATATATATATATATATATATATATATATATTACTTTTTTTTGTTTTCTTCAATAGAGTGTTACTAGATATATCAACCAGACTCCAAGATAGGCACTATGTTCAGGAAAGGTTGGCCAACACAAAGTAGAAGTTGCTTTTTATTGTATACTTTTATTTTGTTTTGCTATATTTATTTTGTCTTAGGATTTTGTTTTTATTTTTTATCTCTTTGTTTTGGGGCTTTTTTGAGAGAGAGAAAGAGATCAAGGAAAAGAACATTGAGTCAGATGTGTATGGAAATGGGGAGGATCTGGGAGGTGTTTGGGGAGAAGGAAAATGTGATCAAAATATATTGTGTGAAAAAAATTTAAATTAAAAGCAATCATACTTCTCTGAAATCATCAAAAATTTTGTAGCAAAATAAAAGATAGTACTACCATGAAGGTTCCAGCCTCCTTCCTAAGCTTAGGATCTTATAGGACTATGTAGTCCATGCTAAGTATTGATTTCAGCCAGTATTTCTCTACTCTGATTTCCGAAGGGAAGGAGAACTGGTGAACTTCACCGACTAATAATTGTGAGGGTCATGAAGGCAGGAACTGGATTTCTCCTGGGCTATTTCTAAGTCTCATCAGAGAAAATAAAAAATAGATTTTCAATAAACGTAAGTTGGAAGTACGAATGCATAGTAACATGTTTCAGTGGTGTACACAATGATGAGTCTCATCTAGACAGTGGTCCTTTGTTTGTAGAACTGGACTAATCCTAGTAAGACTGCCAGGTTTTTTAGATATTCAAATAATGTGGGAGGTTCTTGGTCTGGGGAAATTATGATCATCACAGTTAAATGTCAGTGAAGCCTTAGAAGATTCATATAGAATAGTTTGTCTGTTGTCTATACAGTTTGCAGACGATTCTAGCAATCATGCAGGCTTCAGTCCTCCTAATATCCAAAGGAAAAGGAGATGAACAAATGGGTCTGAGAAATGTGCTTGTTTTTACTCTTGCAGAGAGGTTTTATCTACTTTATTGGTACTAACCAATTTTCTTCTAATTCCTATCTACCAATATATATATTAAGGCAGGAAAATAGGACTATTATAGTGAAGTTTGTTCCTAATTTACATAGTAGTTTAACTTGAGATAGACATAGCTGTTTATATCATCCAAGAGTAGAGAATCCATACTTCTGCTAATTTTGAAAAGCTCTGTTGAATTAAATAAACTTCCTTGGGTAAAGCCATCAGTTTTTACATTTTAAAATGCATGATGAATAGATGATAATATACTGGTAAATTGAAATATATTGTTTATTTTCCCCTTTGTGGTTTTTCTGCTTTGTCATTGTGTGGCAGTGGTGGTGGTGGCGGCAACAGTGCTGGGGATAGAGCCTAAGGTCTCATGCATGAGAGGCAGGACTCTGCCATTGAATGATAACCTCAGCTCCTCCTCTGTTTCTAAGAATTTTGAAAATAAATATTAATTATAACATTCTGGTTATCTTTCCTCCCCAGAAAAGAGTTATGGTTTGTGTTTGTTTTTTCAACAGAATCAAAACCTTTTGAGGGTTGACCTTGTGTGTTAAAAGTGGTGGTTGTGGTTTGTTTTTTGCACTGACATGGTCTTGCTTTTGCTCCCCTACTGCATATAGTAAAGGCCTCCCCTAAACTCAGCTGCTGGTTTGACAATTGTCTTGTCAAAGCTTGTTTTGATTTCTATAGGTAAGCAGGCAAAGTTTGAAGGCTTTGCTGCTGTCTGGCAATCTCACTATCAAATTATCTCTCTATCTCACTTAATTTTCTTTTCTTCTATGGCTAGAAATTTCTTATTTTATCCAAGTATACTCTGTTTAGTGTTTTGTTTTTTGTTTTTCTCCCAGAATTTTGTTAGTGGCCAAATAACCTTCCTTAGCTTCATCTTACTCAGTGTAGTAGAGATTGGTCAGGTAAGATCTCTGAGCTGGATGCTATAGAGAGGAAGGTGGAAGACACAGGCTCTGTGCAGAGAGCTCTGCTTTCCAGAGCCTCCTTAGTATGCATTGCCCTTTTCCATCCCCAGGGAAATAAATCTCTCTTGTCAAGAAGTTGATAGTAAGGTGGGCTAAGGCAAAACTTTTCTCTTGACCTATGGATAGAAAATAAGTCATTATAAGAGAAGAAATGGAAAAGGGACTCCTAGAAGGGTGAGTAACCCATTTTCTTCCTTGTCTATAACTCAGATAAACTTGAAGCTTTGGTGAAATCAATGTGCTTTGACTATTAAATAATCATTCATAATGCCCTTTCCAAGACTAGCAATAGAATATTAAATCTATAAACCAAAAGAAGGAATGAGTCTTGAGTTTTACTTTTCTCCATGTCCAATTGTTTTTGTTTTCTTTCATGTATATCTTGTTCCATTCTTTATGTTGCTGGACAACTGGCTATGCAAAAGTAATACCATTCACGTCTTTGAATCCCTGAAACCCAGCCTAATTTGCCCATTACATATTTTATGCAATATTCTAAACTTCTGTGATTTTGCTTTTGTGATTCTGTTATTTAGGAGATGCCAAAATTGGCAGTAACAATGTCAACACTTTAAAGAATGATGAGTTCAGCATGAGGGGTTTAAGACGTGATGGGAATGCTGAAGATGCCTGGGCCACCTCGCAGAATTCAAAAGCCTATGGGAAAAGTATTTCTATAGAAACTGCCAATCTGAGAGAGTATGCTAGATATGTACTGAGGACTATCTGCCAACAGGTATTCTTTGATTTCAAATGGCTTCTACTCTGACTTTGTAACTGTTCTTTGAGAGGCAACTGTCCGCTATTTTTTTATTTTTATTTATTTGTTTATTTATTTATTTATTTATTTGGTTTTTTGAGACAGGGTTTTTCTGAGAAACAGTCCTGCTGTCCTGGAACTTACTCTGTAGCCCAGGCTGGCCTCGAACTCACAGAGATCCGCCTGCCTCTGCCTCCCGAGTGCTGGGATTAAAGGCGTGCGCCACCACCGCCCAGCTGTCTGCTATATTTTAAAAATTCTATTTGGGTGGCCCTTTTTTGTCTTTATAACTTTATTTTGAAATCATTTCAAATTTGCTAAAGAGTTGTAATAATGAAGACTTCCAGTACACCCTCTATACAGATTCACTAATTTTGGACATTTTGTATTTTTTTCTTAACGGTTGAAAAGTACATGGTATAGTTTACTCTGCTTTACTTTTGGATACTTAAGTTTTTATTTCTTGTAATAACCAAAGTAACGTTAGTAAAAATCAGAACTTCAGTTTTGGTGCTATAATTTTTCTCTCATCTATAGGGAACTGTCTGACCTATCCTAGCGCTGTTAGATTTGCATAAGGTTCTAGAGATTAGCTTCAGGTTATTGGAAGGGGGGGGTTCAGAGGTGACATTGTATTATTGCAGGTAAACTCTTCTAATTATACACAATGTAATGGGTTGTCTATGCCCATTGCTGTAGGGCATCACTGCTTCTAGACTCTCCCAGCAGAGTGCTCTCTCTGTCTCTGTCTCTGTCTCTGTCCTCTCTGTCTCTCTGTCTCTGTCTCTGTCTCTGTCTCTCTCTCTCTCTCTCTCTCTCTCTCTCTCTCTCTCTCTCGTGTGTGTGTGTGTGTGTGTGTGTGTGTGTGTGTGTGTAAGTAACTGAATTCATGATGATTCTTCTAGCTCTAATCCTTTAAAGTTGTATTTTATATTCTCCCATGTCATATTAGTATTATATTTTTGCAAGATAACAGCCTTGTTCCCCATACAGCACCTAAGGTAGTTTCTGAGTTGTTACACATATACCTCTAGGAAAAAGGCTGCTGGGAAAGCTGAAGATTGGTTTGCAGTTTCATTTTTCCTGAAGGGTTGAATAATGCATTCAAACATTATTTGGAAAAACAGAAAGAGAAGAAGAAAAGAAAATGTTTTTGCAGTTGTCTCACTTAGAGTGGACATGTTCTTTCTTAAAATTAGAATCTCTTTGATTTGCTTTTTTTTTTTTGCCCTTGGTTTGGGGTTTTTGTCCCAAGTAATGTCTTTATCATAACATACATCCAAAAGCCAAAGCCTGGACAAAAGCATACACAGCAACCTATCCCCTGCCCAACACCTTCTTCGTGTCTGCCTCTGCTCAGGTGACTAGCTTCAGGAATTTCTGATTATCTTTCCATACTTTCAAAAATCTTTTATTTTAAAAACTACCAACATTACATATTTTCTAATCTGTATTAGATGTATGCTTGCTTAGTTTTTTTTTTTTTTTTTACTGTGGTGAATTTAAGTAGCTCCACAGTTATTGATGGCAGTCCTGTGCTATGTCCCAACTGTGAGCACACAGTGGCATCACTGGACTGGATGCCTGGATGCCTAGAGCCAAGTGGTGTTGGCCAGGTTTAGTGTCCCAAGAAGGTATGTTCCACGTCCCATGGGAGGTTTCTGGCCTACCCTACAACGCCAGTAGCACACTCCACCCCTACCTCATCCTCCAAAACATAAATCAGTGAGTCAGTAAATAAATAATTTGATACCTAGAAAGCAGCACACTGATATCTGGGTACTTTTGCCTGAGTGTGATTTAATGCTGCTAACATGGAGCATAGAATTATATAACTCCCAGGTGATTTCAGTGAGCGATTTGTGCTGAGCAACTGATACATTAGTAAAAGATACTTCATTTGAAACAGATTTGGGTTCAAATTGAGCTCTGCTGCTGACATTTTCTTATGCCGTTTAATAAAGGAAGAAATGGAAAAGGAAGGATGCTAGTGTCAAGAAGATAACCTTCTAAATAGTTATATACCGTGTTCTACCTGTTTAGCAGAATATGTCCCATAAAATGATGGAAAGCATGTGTAACAAAGTCATTGTCATTATATACCGAGGAAAAACAGCAACAGAAAAAATACCTTGCTACAAAATAGTACCTTAGAGTAAGTCCTCATTTTAAAAAAGCACACTGAAACTTAGCTCCCTCCCCCATATGTTTAAATGTTTTTGCTTTAATCAAAGTCCCTCCCACTTTGCATTTTTAAGATGTCAGCATGGTAGAATTTTGTTTTGAGACTTTTCCCCTTAGCTGGCGATGTAGCTTATTTGATAGCATATTTGGCAAGCATGCAGGGAGCCCTGGTAGGCAGGAAGACATGGCATTAAATTTAGGCCTGTGATCCCAGCGCTGAGGACAGAAGCAGAAGGATCAATACTTCAGGGCTGTTCTTTGCCACTTAGTGAACTGGAGGCCAGCTTGGAATACCGGAGACCTTTCTAAAAGCAAACACACACACAAAACAACAACAACCTGAGACCTTTTCTAAAAACAAACACACACACACACACACAAAACAACAACAACAGAATCAAAATATACATGCAGGCAAACCTTTCTCCACCTATTTTTCCATTAATTTGTTTTCATTGGATGGTTCTTACTAGCTTTATATCATTTTGCTCTGAGAAATGAGAATATCATACATAGGCAGGTGGAATCAGTACTTACTGTCTAACTGCTGGCTTGTTTTTAGGAATGGGTAGGAGAACATTGCTTAAAAGAGCCAGAACGATTATGTACAGACAAAGAACTTATTTTGGACCCTGTGCTTTCAAACATGCAAGCACAGAAATTACTGCAGCTGATCTGTTACCCTCATGGTATTAAAGAGTGTACAGAGGGGGACAACCTGCAGAGACAGCACATTAAGCGCATTCTTCAGGTAAGTGGTACATTCCAAAGATTCTGTTAGGTCATTCATTACAATATGATTGTAGAAAGAACGACGTTGTTGCTGTTCTCATTTCTGATTCTTGAATTTAATTCTGACTTGCTTTGCAATTTTCTTTATGGTGGCATTATTGCAGTTGACTAGTAAGTAGATATAGTCAGTAGCAAACAACATATAATCACAGGTAGATATTTTAAGTCAGTGCTATATTTACTTGAGAAATAATCTTTGTGCTGAATCAGTCTTAAATATGTTATTGAAGAAACCATCATTTTGGAATGGGATTGGCTAATTGGTAAATGGATTCTGAGAGATGCCATGCTTATCTGACTTCCAATTTCTGGCTGGGTGGGGAACATTTTTGAAGCTTGAATTTTGTGATGAATGTTTATTTCATCAGGCATGAGATTGGAAACCACTGATCCATGTTAATTCCCTTGCTGGGTATGAGTATTACTGCAAGGCTATGGTAGCATATGCCGAGTGTTCTTAACGTTATAATCCTTTGCATTTTCTTCAGAATCTTGAGCAGTGGACATTGAGACAATCCTGGTTAGAGCTTCAGTTAATGATCAAACAGTGCTTAAAGGACCCTGTGAGTATATGTTGAAAGCACACATGTGAATGAAATAAGCAAAAAAGTCATTGATGTTTGAGAATCAAGGAGTACATAGATGGACTAGCTTTCTTTCATTTTCCTGACTCTAGAGCTCTGGCTCTGTGGCTGAAATGAACAACTTACTGGACAACATCGCAAAGGCAACAATAGAAGTGTTCCAGCAGTCTGCAGACCTAAATAATAATGCCCCCAATTCTGGTATAAGCCTCTTCAACCCAAATGGGATTGGAAGTGCTGATACGAGTAGCACAAGACAGAATGGAATAAAAACATTTTTAAGGTATTGCTTCATAGTTTTGTTAGACTACCATCAGTGTTTCATATGTTACAGTAAACTTGATTAGCCTAATGCATGTTTCATGAAGCTTCTGGAAATGTAAAGAAAATAATTACTTATAAGTAACAGTTCCTGTTATTCAACAAGTTCAAGGGTGGAAGTTGGTAAGCAATGTCTCAGCCCTTAAGGTATTTTGTTGTAGGTCCAGATACTTTGGAGCCACAGACGAACTTAAGTTTGATTCATAGTATCACTGTCTTTGGGTCAGTCATTAAATATGAAACACTCTCTATGTGTCTTTATTGATTGATAGTTTTTGTACAAATACAGTAATTTGCATTCATAATAGAACTTGTTAGGGCCATGAAATCATAAAGTAACCCTTTTCATCATGAAAGACAGATTGGTTTGCATATCAATTTGGTAAAAGGGTGTAAATCATGAGTTTTAAAATTTAAAGATTTATTATTCCTTGGCTTGAACACAGTACCATTGCATACTGTGACCATGACTGAAAAGTGTAATGTCCATAGAGAGAAGGGTTGTGAGAGATCAGAAAGGCAGGATCCAGAACAGTCACTGAGAATGGTTTAGTATGCAGAATACGTCCCCAGAACAGCACCTTTTATTACTCAATGAATGCAGGTGGAATGTATAAGCAGTAAGCAGATGTCTGGTCTTTGGCAAGAAGAGAACGTACAGACATGATAGGGGAATGTTAGATGTCTGTGTCTTACCCATCAGTGGTTTACTGTTGGGTTTCTGGATTGACTGTGAGAGCAGAGACCAGCTGCTTTGTTAGGTGTAACGCCTGTTTCTGATTTTAGTTCCTCTGAACGCAGGGGTGTGTGGCTGGTGGCCCCCCTCATCGCCAGGCTGCCAACCTCCGTGCAGGGAAGAGTGTTGAAAGCTGCTGGGGAAGAGCTGGAGAAGGGGCAGCACCTGGGTTCTTCTTCAAAGAAGGAAAGAGATAGGCAGAAGCAGAAAAGGTATGCTGGTAGAGGCCTCCCATCGAGGCTAGCATCTGAAGGAAGCCTAGCATCCTACATCACAGTCTGTATCCAGTGTCCATAGGGTTTGGGCTTTGAATGGATTAGGAAATCATCGGCTAAGCAGGGCTCTGGCCTTGTACTAATGTTTAGTTCACCAGTTTCCATCCCTGCCTATGTGTCCAAATCATTTCAAGGCCGTTGAAACACATGGGCTTGCTGTTAATTCTGACCTACTGGACCTTGAAATAATTACTGATTTTTTAAAATTTAGGAATCTTGATCTGGACTCTTGATTAAAAGTAGTCATAACAACTGCCAAAACTAATGTTTATTTCATTTATTTTATTACCAAGAAAAGGTTTCAAATACTTTTGAAAATAGATCATCTTATTGAGGATAAATATTCACACTGTAAATTTAATAGCCAAGGAATTTGAAATAGGAAAGTCGTAATTTCTTCATTTTATAAAAATTTAAAAACAGAGGTTCTTGTTGCCTGTTAATAATACTGCCATAACTAACTGCTCTTTATTGGCCATCTATAAAATGGAGCTCCTGAGCCAAAAGGTTTGGCTTGTACCTATTCTTTTGGAATTTTCTTTTTCCTCAATCAATCAGTTTTTCCATTGTTCTCAAATTGGAAATATTTTTGAACATGAAAATTGTACATAGAATTTTTGCTCCTTCTCTAGTGGAGGCTATGAGCTGTGTCAGAGATGCTAGATGGCACTAGCTGTTTCTAGCACCAACCTTGCTTTTGGAGGCCTCAGACCTTGTGTCCACCCCTGACTTTAGCAAGACTATGCTTTTGGCCTTTGAGAAATATACAGCAAAAACCCACAAGTGTCCAACATAGTCAAGGCTCCCAGAGATGTGTGCTTCCTGAAGGAGAGTTTTGTCCGAGGAATTTCTCGATTTTTCTTACTAGTCTGTGCATACATTTATATTCTTTGTCAGACATATTTAAAATAAAGCAAATTTTCACATCCACTGTAGCAGTAGAGCATTGCCATTCACAAACTTTGCCAGTGGCTTTTAATCTTGTAAGTACGGGAATGTGTGCTCTGGTGGTTTGCCATCCTGTCCTTTATCTAGTAGTAAATACACAGCAGCCATGAGTCTCCTCGAAAGAGGAGCGGCTGCACCGGGGCAAGCCATTCTTCCTGACTGTGACTGCTTCCTTTGCAGTATGTCTCTCTTGAGTCAGCAACCTTTCCTCTCCTTGGTCCTTACCTGCCTTAAGGGGCAAGATGAACAACGGGAAGGCCTCCTAACATCCCTGCAGAATCAAGTCAATCAGGTAAAGTCCAGTGTGATATTAATGATGCTATTCCTTAGTTTCCTTCTGAATACAAGACCAGACAGACGTGTCTATAAATGAGTGCTAGGAAACAGCAGTCCATGTCCAGTTCCTCCTAGCATCATGGTCACAATAAGGCTAACAACTTCGTAGTAATTATGCGTTGACGGATGTATAAAGACTATAAAAGTAATTGCCTCATACCAGCTAGTTTGCTGATCCCTGTGGCAGCTGCCTGGAATCCTGGGGAGCAGAAAGAAATTAGAAAGCCTGGAATTGAGGAAAGGTGTTAGTTGGTGGTGTGAGGTGGTTATCCCTCCCTGGGATGTTAAGTGGGAACTAATAACCCTTCCTGACTGGGCTGTGCTATCTCTCCCACCTGGTTTCCCTTTCACTCAAGCCTGGATGGACAGGGGCTGCCTTCCTGTTTAGGCACTGTGCTGGAAGGATGCCTCTCAGATGTCAGTCTGACCTGCTCCCTCCCTTCCTGCTGATCTCTGTTCACCTGGCCTCCTTAGTCAGACCGCGGTCGCCCTCTTAGTACTTCTGCTGTCATTCTTTGTCCTCCCTGTAGTCAGATCTGTTTCCCTTTTACCTCC
The DNA here is from genome assembly GCA_902168405.1 of Peromyscus aztecus. Classification (NCBI taxonomy): domain Eukaryota; kingdom Metazoa; phylum Chordata; class Mammalia; order Rodentia; family Cricetidae; genus Peromyscus; species Peromyscus aztecus. The sequence goes on along the minus strand of CABHPQ010000750.1, from coordinate 13,047 downwards.
TCTCTTTAGTGCTGGGGTTGAACTTAGGACCTCATGCATGCTAGATAAGCTTTCTGCCGCTGAGTCCATTTTTAGCTTCTTATTTTGAGATAAAATCTTGCCCAGCTGGCCTTCCTCTCTCTCAGTAGCCCAAGTGAACCTTGAACTTCCAACCTTTCCGTCTGTTTCAGCGTCCCAGTTAGCACGGGGAGGGGGGGGGGGGGTTGTCGCCCGGGAGCTGACTGCCTTGTTACCGTGATTGACAGAAGCTGGTGTTGTCCCCAAATGCAATTTGGAAAGTATTGTCTTTTCATAGCATACTTTCAGCTCTGCTGTTGATAGTTGTTACTTGTAAAGTGATTGATTTTCCCACATTGTGTGGGGTGGGGAGAGGAGAGAGAATGTATGTAGGGATGAGAAAATTCAGGGACATGGGTACCACAGCATACAAGTAGAAGTTGAGGAGAACCCTTCCTCTTGGTCCTGTCCTTCCACTTCCCTGGAGACAGCATCTCTGGTGTTTGCTGTTGCTACCTGTGCCATGACCTGTGAGCAGCTGGGGATTCTTTTGTCTCTGCCTCCCATCTTGCTTTAGGGATGCTGGGATTACAGAGGCCACTTGCCCATGCACCTTTAAATGGAATTCCAGCTCGGGTCCTCACACTGTACATAAGCTTTTCACCCACCGAGTTGTCTCTGCAGCCCTTTTTAGCTCATTCAAGGTGATTTTGATTAGTTACTGTTCGTTTAGAGCGTGGCAGGGGTTTTGTGCTCGAGTTTTGTTTATTGGCTCTCGTCATCTGGTTCTGGGATGTACCTACCTGTTTGCCTTTCTTTAGTAAACCCCTCCCAGAGCTAATCTTGAGGAAATGAAGAACCAGTCCACTTTATGAATTTGACTGAGCTTGGTCTACATTGAAAATAATATACTCTCTTTATCAGGAAAGATTATTCATTAGATAGCAAGTAACAGTTCCAGTAAGATGTCAAAAATAAAACATTTGCTAGGGATTGATAGCATGTCCCTAAGAAGTGTAACATGGGACCAATGAAAAATGGAATTCTGTCTTTTCAATATTTATCTACAGAATACTAAATTAATAATGTTTAATTTGATGACCCTTTAAAGGATTTCCCCCCCAAATATCCATGTAGACATGCATGCATATATATGTAATTAAGTCAGATTCTCTTCCCTCAGCCACCCAGGCAAATACATCATAAAATAGCTAGTGTTTTGTCTGTGTAGAAGAAGAGGAAGATTTAAAAAAAAATACAATTTTATCTTTCTTAGTTTTTTAAGCTAAGAAGTTGGTTTTAGCTGTGACTATTAAGCTTAATTTTAAACACATAAAAATTATCATAACACAGTTTTTCTTCTTTTGTTCCTGATACTTAGATTTTAAGTAACTGGCGGGAAGAAAGATACCAAGACGATACGAAAGCCCGCCAGATGATGCACGAGGCTTTGCAACTCCGGCTGAATCTGGTAAGGACCATGGAGTGTTTCCATCACACCTCTCTCTATGAAAATTACAGCAGCTTTCAACTTCTGCTGCGGGCAGAATCTGCATGGCAAAGTGAAGCCTTCCCCTTTCTGTCTCTACCCACTTCCTCTTCTCAGAAACCTTCTGTTTCCCTTGTCACTTTCCTTCCTGTCTGGATTGAATTCTAGACGGTCATGTTTTGAGCACCAATTTTCTTTTCTACACAGACTCCTTACGGCAGCCCTCCCCTTCTCTTCCGTTGGTGCTAAGGGGGGGTCTAAGAGGCCCTTATTTGATATGAATGTTAGCTCTACTGTATCTTATTTTAAAACCATCAAATCCATCAGCCCTAAATTGTCAGAATCGATTAAATCTGTCTAATGAATTGATTAAAAGAAAGGACAAATCTCACAAGAATGTTTGTTATAGAAATCTAAAAGTCCTCAAGACATTTTATATTCCTTTGAGTTTTTCTCTTCCAGTTGGACAGACCACAAATGAAGTCTACCCATGTCTGGTTTTTGGCAGCCTGACCTCCACACAGGAGCTGGCAGACCTAACAGACATATCTGGGGATATTGTAATAGCAGACTTAGATGCAATAATAATCGACTATCACAAAATTAGAGGTTATTAGACAGAGTTTTGATGCTGTTTAGGTTTAACTTATCTGCAATTATGTTTAAAACTAAGTACCATGGGAGACTGATAAGAAAAGAAAGCCAGTAATACTCAAGTATTACTCTTTTTGTTAAGTTTTGAATGACTATAATATAATGAAAGAACCAAAGATAGTGATAAACACATAGCCAAATGAGACAGACTACAGGATAATCCATAACGTGTTTAGCAAGAACCAGTTCTTAACATCTCTTTTGTTTTAGCACATCAACGTCTGGGCACATATGGTAATGGGGTGGTGTTTTGTCCTACAGATGCAAATGCTTTCTTGTATTTTGTATGCCAGGTAGGAGGGATGTTTGACACAGTGCAGCGGAGCACCCAGGGGACCACTGACTGGGCTCTCCTACTCCTCCAGATCATTACTTCAGGAACTGTTGACATGCACACTAACAAGTATGTTTTTTTTTTTTTTAAAATCAGTTTATACTTTTTTGCTGCATGCATGCGTGAGATAAGCTTTGATATACTGACAATAAATTCTGACACTTACTGACTTAGATGTCATTAAAAATTCAGCACTTTGAGTAGAAATGCATAGATAATTATGTATATCTTGGTTTTGTTTTTAAAAATAAAATGGGTTTTTCTTTCCTCTCAGTGAATTATTCACAACAGTTCTTGACATGCTGGGTGTTTTAATCAATGGGACATTGGCTTCGGACCTATCAAATGCTTCCCCTGGGGGCTCTGAAGAGAACAAACGTGCATACATGAATTTAGTAAAGAAACTGAAAGTAAGTTTGTGATCAGCCTCTATTCTGAAGTCGTTTATGGACTGGTCTGATTTCTTACTCATTAATTTACATGTGCATTTGATTCAGCATAATGCAATTATTTGTTGTCTTGCCTAGGCTTACCAGTCCTTCAAAGTGACAAGTATGTTATCTGAAAGATTCTTTTCTAAAATATTATATTCATAAAATGTGTTCAAATTTTAAGGGATTTAGAAATGCATTATCAAATATATAACCAAAGCTCCAGTGTCAGATTTTAGTTAAACCCATGCTCAGATTTGTACATGCAAATGCAAGAGTGAGCATTTGCCTTGAATCTGTAAATGTGACTTATCTGATAACCCACTAATAGTCCTTGAAATAAACAGTAAATAAACATTGCAAATACATAAATCGGAAGGCTTTACAATAAAATAACTGATGGTTACCTTACAGTCTGACCCTGGATACGAGAAAATGTCCGTGCTGCAGCTCCCGCTGTGTGACTGCAAATAACACAGTGGATTTTTGTCATTTCAGCACTCTGATTTTCCTTGTATAACAAGACTGCCTTTGTGTGACTCTATTTTCTACTGGAATAGAAGAAATGAAACATTTCACCAGTCTGATTTGCAGCTGTTCCATCGACTGTGTTGAGAGTTAAAAGACATACTAGCTTTAAAAAAAAAGGAAATGTGTCATTGGGGAACTTCCTTCTTGTGAACTTTTACATTCATTGTAAAGTCAGAATTTCTGTCTCACTTCTCTCTTGCTTTTCCATCTTTTTTTTCCTTCTCTTCTAGAAAGAACTAGGCGACAAGCGGTCCGAAAGCATTGACAAAGTCCGGCAGTTGCTGCCTTTGCCAAAGCAGACGTGTGATGTCATCACTTGTGAACCCATGGGTTCTTTGATTGATACAAAGGGAAACAAAATTGCTGGATTTGACTCCATCGATAAAAAACAGGCAAGAGTAAATGTTTTTTTTCCCTCATATATAAATATATCTAGTTATAGAAGCCAAGTGACTTTGCTTACAGTCTTGGAGGATGTACAAAACATCTTAATTTCATTTCTGAATTGTCAGGGTATATTTTTGTCATCCAAGCACAATAGCTATTGGCATGTCTTTGAAGGTCTCCATTTAAAATGCTTATCTGGGCTAAAGTAAATTAATGGCATCTACTGAAGAGGTTAAGTAAAAGCCTAGTATAAAAAAAATAAAAGCCAAAACCAATTCTGATTTTATTTCAGGATAGGAATCAGAGTATGTTTATATAAGAAAATTTTTGTTGATAAGTATTTTGAAGTACTGAGTAAGCTATATTAAATAAAACTACTAAGTGTTACAACACCACATATTGTCAGTGAAGTAATGTTAGATGGCCATTTGTTTTATATAAGATACTTTAGAAAGTTCTTTAAAATAGCAGAAGAATGATCAGCTATTCTTTCAAAGAACACCGAGCAACCATTGTCACTCTGCAGTAGCAGATTTAGATGGTGGGGAGAATCCCTTCCCTTACTGGGAAGTAGATGCATGTTCAAATGTAATGGGATTTGTGGGTAATGGTCCAGAGTGGATTAGGAGGCACTGAGGAGGACAGTTTCAGCCAGAGAAGGGAGAGGTAGTCATAGCAAGGTTCTCACGGTAGTTGACACACAGACCATTTTGAAGGATTAAGACTTACACAGAAAAGAACAGAACAGACAGGGAAAGTTTAAATCAAGGCAGGAAAGGTGACTCAGAGAGGAAAAGCAGTGCCATCAGAATTCAGAGGTGCCTAAGTACTGTAGCAGTGTGCTCATGGAAAGGGAAAAGGCCCCTAGTCACGGGCAAGGTGACCTGGGCTTTCTAGCAATAGGCATCCAGGATCCATTTAGATTTGAGCTCTACTCAGGAAAATGCTCTCATCACATGATAGACAGCAGGGAGTGGTGACTTTCCTGGTGGTGTTAGAAGAAGCCTCTCCTACAGAGGAAGCACAGGCAAGAACAGGTAGGTTCACATCCGGGGTGGCCATTTTTTAGGAGAAATGTCTTTGAATTGGTATACAGGAGAAGTTACCAACAATGTCACCAATTAATGTTACAAATAAAAGCGTTCTGTTTTTCAGTAAAGATAAGTTGGCATTGAAAGACTTGATTTGGTGAAAGACACAAAGAATAAATATGAAGAAAGTTAAAAAAGAAAAAGATTTGATTTGTGTTGTACCTGTTTCTGTAATGAAGTTCTCTCACAACATTTTGTTCAGAGAATGTCATGTTGGGTACATGAGAGGTCCACATATTAAATCAAGTCCATGTAGCTTGAACTGAAGTGAATATGAGCCCAAACAGAGGCAGACTTTTACATTTTGTTATCAACTCAAAAATACTGAATAGGTGCCTGAGATGAGTAACTGGCTATAATCTTGTATCATAAGGCCAACTTCTTTACAGGATTCTTGAGAAATTATATTTCCTAGAACAAACTGAGTGATAATGCCGTTTTATAGTAAAATAGTCTAGATTACCTTGAGATGTCTTGAGGGAGTGTCAGGTGGTACATAGAACTAGTAAACTGAACTCCTAAAGTTCTGGACTCCAGGTTGCCTGACTTAGCTGAGTATTTCTATCTGCTGAGCTCCCTCAGTCCATTGCAACCATATGCTTACAGGCTTGCCGTGTGCGTTGGGAACAGGCCAGAGTGTGCTGTCACAGAACGATCTTTTCCCACAGGGTCTCCAGGTCTCTACAAAGCAGAAGGTGTCCCCATGGGACCTGTTTGAGGGTCAGAAGAACCCGGCTCCTCTGTCCTGGGCCTGGTTCGGCACTGTCCGTGTGGACCGGAAGGTGGTAAAGTATGAGGAACAGCACCACTTCCTGCTGTACCACACACATACCATGCCTAAGCCCCGAAGCTACTACCTTGAGCCACTGCCCCTGCCTCCTGAGGAGGAAGAGGAAGAACCCACATCTCCAGTTTCTCAGGAACCAGAAAGGAAATCAGCTGAACTGTCAGATCAAGGAAAAACCGCAGCTGACGAAGAGAAGAAGACAAAGGGAAGGAAGCGTAAGACAAAATCAAGCTCCCGCGTTGATGTGAGTGGGGGATGGAAGGAGGAGTTTGGCTCATTAGCAACTAGGATGGGATCTGCCCATGGCCAAACTGTACTCCTAGAAACCTTACCAAGAGCGGTGTCAGCCTTCTTATATAGCATTTCCTAACAAGTTTCTGTGCTCATAAATGAAATGGCACACCATGATTTCTCAGGGATGACAGATTTAAAGCTTTTGATTTTCCATTCTCAACACATAATAACTATTTAACCTTAGACTCCAGTAGTGGATAATACTGAGTAACTAAGCCTTGTAATTTCCCTGCATTTAAAACTTTAATTTTTCAGGGGTATATGATTACACCATCTAAAACACTTTTATTAATATAAAAGGTGTACTTAAATATCTCATTTGAGTGACTGATATTTGCAGTGAAGTAACATTAAAAAGTTCCTTCCACTTTTCTCCAAATGAATTTGCATCTGATTTACCCCTACAGAGTAGTCCTGAAATTTCTCTCTTTGCCCTTGTATCTCTACCCCCTGAGTAGTCTTTGACATATTTTCAGATCTTAGAAAAGATAAAATAAACCTAATTTAAAATCATCTCACATCCTTTCTCTTTCTTTTCCTTTCCAGTACCAGAGGCCTATTAGATGATAATTCAGAAATTATTATATAGAATATGAGATGCAATATTTAAAATAGATTTCTCCTTGAAATTACCTGGTTTTACTTGAGAGAGAAATTTCAGGTCGTTTTCTATGGAGTACAAGGATGTTCTTGCTTGGTGGGGAGGAAGTACTTATTGTGGGTACTCAGCAGTTCATGAGCAATTATCATTATATTCACCTTCGTCAACACTGAATCAGCCTAGCTGATAGTTTGGTAGTGAAGATACTTTTAGAGATGGCTGCTGTCACTTTCAGATGCCACTGGAACACCAGTGCCCACTCCCAAACCTGGGACACTCTGGCCCACCATACCACATGAATGAGGGCTTCTTTTCTCTTCACATGCAAAAGACTTAACTAAAGACCCTCAGAACCCTCCTCCTGAAGCTGCCTCTTCCCAGTGGGGTTACATCCTTTGCCCAGTTGAGGGATGCTGAGATTTCCATGGCCCTTCATCCTCAAGGGCCATGCTAGAAAAGAAGGTGGTTGATGACGGAGTTGAGACTTTCTGGTGTGATCATTGGAGTCAGTACCTGCTATAAGGAGAAGGACACATGGGGATGTGAGGAATGGCAACTTATTTTGAGTGCTGTCTTGAAAGCTGTGGGTAAGATACTGTCAAGGCCTGGAGTAGTTCTGAAGCACTATGGCCCTTTCTGACACAATTCTTCTTCAGACATGTGCTTTTAGCTTTTTGCATGTCTGCTGTGAGGAACTTCTTTGTGTGTGTGTGTGTGTGTGTGTGTGTGTGTGTGTGTGGTGGGGAGATGGTACTGGAGATTGAACATAGGGCCTTTTATGTGCTAGGTGAATATTATTACTTTTTAAATCAAAGAAAATTTTTAATTCACACGAGTATTTTCCAGGAAATAGGTTACCATTTGTGTTCTCTCCCTTCCCTTTCTTGAGTTCTGGGATGGGATGATCCCTCATAACTGAATAGGAAAAACATATATTGATTAACTGTATGTGGTATATTAAGTTCAATTTTCTTTAAAAAAATATATTTCTGTTGAAGGAGTATCAACAAAGCAACATCTACCGAGTGCCTCCTAATTACTCGCCCATGTCCTCCCAAATGATGCATCATCCGCAGCCTGCACTGTGGGGTTACAACCTGGTGAGCCAGCCCCAGCAGCCCAGCTTCTTCCTTCAGAATCAGTCTCTGAATCCAGGTGGGTATGAGACACAGAACACTGGCAGATCACTCATCAGCAACTTGAGGACAAAAACTCCTTGCTTTGAACCTTTATCCTCCACAAAATGAGAATTCGGATAATCCAGTACTTAGGTGCACTTTGTTCTTCTTTTTCTGAAATAAAGCTTCAGCTACACCCAGTAGCTTAGTTCTATTGTCCCAGCTACTGTGTAGAGGCTAAGACAGGAAGATCACTGAGCATTGTTAACCTAGCAAGAGCTTGTCTCCTTAGGTGATAAATTAATATACAGCTGAAATTATATGCCTGGATTTGGATTACACAGCTTGGTAGGAGATTGCTACGGCCTAAAGTCTGAGCTACCAAATATAATTCCCACTTGCACTTTAAAAGATCAGGCGGTATTGTATCTTTCCTTTCTTGTGTTGTAAATTTTAAAATTAAATTATGAAGTAGATCAGAAGTTTGGTTTGCCTAGAAGATTTGCAAATTAACACAGAAAACTACCACAGCCATAGTAATTATTCCTGATTGTAGTATTGCTTTGGTTCAAGTCCCAAGTACGTCTTATAATCCAAATGAATACTTTCCTAGATAAAAATATTTGCCAATTAGAAATTAATTCTATCTGAAAATAATGTTTTTAAAGGATGAAAAAAAGTTAATTTTTTGCACATATACATATGTGCATATATGTATAGATTCATAAATTTTACCTATATGTGTATACATGTGCATTTACATTTAATGAAAAATATATTTATAGCCTTTATAACATAGCTCACACAGCAGGCAGGTTTGGTACATGATCTGAACATCTCCTACCTCCTTGCACTTACACTTGATGCTTCCTGTGCATCCAGGCTCCCCCATCTACAGGCTCATCACCTGCCTCCAAGGAGTTTGATCTGATACTTTCACAGTGAGGTCCAACCTACCCAGCTGCTCTGTTCAAAGTTGTGATAACATGCTTTTCCTAATTTCTGTGTTTCCCTCTTCTGTTGTATAGCATTATTAGCTTGAGAGGCTTAGCTTCCTACTCCAGACTGTAAGCTCTGTGAAGACAGGTACTTTTTATCTTGTCTTCACAATGGTGTTCTTACAAGAAGAACAGTGTCCAAGTCTTAAAAATAGACTGTTGGCTGCATATGGTGATGCCTGCCTGTAGTTTCAGCTATTCAGGAGGCTGAGTAGATTTATGCCTTTGAGCCATAGCAAAAGCTTGAGTACTCAGAAGGATGGTTCTGGGTTAAAAGTGTGAGCAATCTTTCCTCTGTCTAGAGGGGTGGATATACATACATACATACATACATACATACATACATACATACATACATACATCCGTGTGTGTGTGTGTGTCAGAGAAGTTTTCAGCTCTTAAGTTTATATTTAGAAAAAAAAAAGGTTGTTTAAATTTTTGAGCCTGTAATTATGATAATAGTATCCAGTGCTTTACTAAGGGTACATTAATACCTTATTAGAACTCCCATTGATTTATATGTTAAAACTGAACTTTTGAAGTCTTAACATCAGGTATCATCTTTAAGTATCATTTTTCACATACCTTAAGTCACTTCCTTAGACTCTCACAACTTATATTTACATGTCTTCAATCACTTCCTTCAGACCCTCACAACTTACATATACTTTAAACCTCCCCCTCCCCCACATCAGATCATTTATCATGAGACATAGGGGGTTGATTACTAAGAGCTGCCATTGAAAAGCACATTCTTCTAAATAAAGGGACAGTAAAAACTAAATTTTTACTTAGTATTAGCTTGTTTTTACATTGAAACTTGTTTTGTGAGTTTATCTTTTTCAATGTGAAACCTATAAAGGAGATAAACCTGCCTGTGGTTCTGCCTTTCTCAGCAGGAGACCTAGTAGCTTTAGTGAAGCAAGGCCTGATTTTTTGCATATGAAATGGACTGACCAGGCAGTTGCAGCCTTTCAGGGAGGAGCTGGCTAAGGTAGGCTTAGACTGCTAAATTAATGAAGCTAGGGCTAGCCATCAACACTATCAGAGATCTGAGAAGGATAAATTTGAGCAGGCGTATAACCCAATGGCTCCTGTATCAATTAAAATGGCAGAGACTTATCTGCTGCCTGGACAACCAGCCAGGGTTCTCCACGGTGATCTTCATGACTTTGTTGGCACAAACGTCTTCAGTCTTAGGCTGTCACACAGGACAGCATTACTTCTTCAGCTGCCAGACCCAGAAAATCTGCGATTTTCCTGTGGAGGATGAACTTGGGAAAACTGAGGTAGAGTAGAATAGTCAACCCAACAGTGTCCACAGTTTGAGTAGGGCCCTGAAGGCAAGCAAAGCATTAGAAAGTTTTTTGCCTAGTGACCAGCATTACCGAAATCCAGTTGGATCCATTGTTACCCATTGTCTTTGGACACATACACTTCTCTTCTGTACACATCAGTGTGGATGGTTTAAGAAAATAAGAGGGAATATTAAACACTGAGTTCAGCCTAGCACTCTGTAGAAGGTAAGGAAAAGTCACCATGTAGGAATATACAGAACATTTTAGACAGATTATAACGTTTTTTGGTTGGCTCAGAGGTTCAAGGTTATAGAGTTAAGAAAAATAAAAGAAATAGACTTCAGTCTGATTTTCAGTTTTCCTTTTTCTGTAATGAGTGCACTGTCCTTAGTTTACTACTGTGGATTGTTAGTAGCATTTCACATCTTGCTGCAGTGAAGTGACTTAGACGTGGTTACTCAGTTGCTATTATTTTCAAATGTCTTTCTCATGCTTCTGAATGACTAATGGTCATATTGTTTCCTGTGATGCTGAGTCCTGAAGGTTGGCCCCCAAACAAATGGCTTTAAAATGCTTTTCTGTCATATATATTGCTTGATTAAAAAAGAAGAAGAATAAAGAAACATCTTTTGTGAGATATGTGCTTAGAACTCTTCCTGTTCGCAGCATATATCAAGGAATAGAGATTCTCTGAGGGAAGAGTGACATTTTCTGTACAGCCACTAATTGTAGAAGTTTTTCTAATTCGTAAAGGCCTTGACAAATTGCAAATGCAAATATCTTTAGGATTTTCTTAGTCTTTTGAGCAATAGCAATTAAAGAGACGTTTGTAGAATTTGAAGTCCTCAAGCATTTTAAGTTTTTAAAGTGTTTTCATTTTTCTCCTTTACAAAATAGGCATTTTCTTTATTTTTAATATATTTAATTAAAATTACATCACTTTTCCCTTCCTTTTGCTCCCTGCAACTCTTCTCTTTACTCAATCTGATCCCTCCCATGTCCCCTCCTTCCAGCACCTCCTATCCCATGTCACCCCTACTTCTCAAATTGATGGCCTTTTTCTTTGATTACTATACATATACAACCCAGATGCACAAATATATAAATACAGCATGCTGAGTCCATTTTGGTGTTTGCATGTATGTGATTTCAGGGCTGACCACTTTGTAATAAATAACTAATTAGGAACCTCAATCCTGAGAAAGGCTACTTCTTCTCCCAGCAACCATTATTTGCCTATAATTCTTTAAATAGAGATTGGATTTTTTTTTTTCAACCCTGTGTATGTTACCATGTGTATTGATACTGTCATTGTTCGGGTCTTGTTTAGGCACCCATTTCTAGGAGATATTATCTCCGATCAGATTTCTGGTCCTCTGGCTCTTTCAGTTTTCCCTCTTGCTCCTCCATATTGTTCTCTGAGCCCTAGGTACAGGGGTTATGTTGTAGATGTATCTGTTGGGGCTGGGCTCCCACAATCGGTTAATCCCCTACATGGCATCCAGTGGTATTTTTCTGTGACAATCTCCATTTGCTGTAAGCAGAAGCTTCTTTGATATGGGGTGATAGCTACACTCATCTGTGAGTATAAGGAAAAGATTTAGAATGTAGTACAATTATGCTGGTCTAGTAAAGTGGTGCTAATAGATTCTCTTCTAAGACCCGTGTCCTCACTATAGCTCATGATCGTTGGCAAGGTTTCTAGTACCCGGTGTGATGTCTCTCCTTAAATCCAGTAGCTACTAGTAACACGAATGCCACCATTGCACCTTTTGGGTGATCTTGCCAGGCCAGTCTTTCCAGTGCTATGGACTTTGGACCACAGATGGGAGAAAGCTTTCTGGTTAAATCCAGCTTGAATCACCTGAATTCTATGCCCTAAGTCTTCAGCTCTTAGGAGGCAACCAAAGGCAATAACAATGGCCTATATTGTTTTGAAGTCATTTGGACTACTCTAACCAACAAGCTGAATGGAGATTTTTCATACCTGGTATTGGGGTATGGCTCTTGTGGGGAGCGTTGTCAGCCCAAGTGACATAATTTAAGTGCTCTCTCTCTCTCTCTCTCTCTCTCTCTCTCTCTCTCTCTCTCTCTCTCTCTCTCTCTCCCTCCCTCCCTTTCTCTCTCTCTGTCTCTCTCTCTCTCCCCCTCATCTCCCTCTCCCTCTCCGTGTGTGTGCAGATATATATGCACCTATACATACAAGGATGTATTATATATAATTTCAGATAAATATAAAATAATATGATTCCTTGAGGCTTTATCAAACAACCTTGCTGTTATTTGTCCCTCTTCCCTCCTCCACATTTTCCCCATTTCCAAAATCGGCCTTTAAATTTTGCCAAAGGAAAGGTTAAATGATACAGCCTTTAGATCTGTTTAGAATAGAGAGAGCTTCTATGCTTGGCTTATGAAACTTTGCAAAATATAGCACAAGGCATGCTTTTATTCAAGTAATATGTACACCCTGAGGGATGTACATGGCTTACCACCCACATGACCAAAGTTTTATGCTGACTCATCTTTGTTTCAGGCATTGCATTTTATCCACTGAAATGCAGCCTCCATATAGCAGTTTTAAAGTATTATTATTCATGCATACCATTGCTTTTTACTTTTGGAAATTAGACAGCTCTTAACAGAATGTTAATGCTTAGCGCTGGGAGGGCAGTATATCATTTTCTTCATTGCTCATAAAGCAAGAAAGGTGAAATTTCTTGTTGTGATCAAAGAACACATGTTGCTTTTGAAAACCCTTCGTTTTGGTTGCTTTTATAGGTGGCTCCAGGTTGGACCCTGCAGGCTCCTTTGTCCCAACCAATACAAAGCAAGCTTTATCCAACATGCTGCAAAGGCGCTCAGGTGCCATGCTGCAACCACCCTCCCTTCATGCAATTACATCTCAGCAGCAGTTGCTACAGATGAAACTTCTGCAGCAGCAGCAGCAGCAACAGCAACAGCAACAGCAGCGGCTTCTCAGGCAGGCCCAGACTCGACCTTTCCAACAGGTTTGTTCAAAGCCAGCCTTGGAATCCTC
>CABHPQ010000749.1:34376-47354 GCA_902168405.1 Peromyscus aztecus | reverse complement strand
CCCTCAAACACAAATACACACAGACACTAAATAAAAGGGTAATTTTCTTAACCTTATGAGCTTCTAAACAAAACAAATGAAAACCCACTGATGGGTATGAGAAACTAGCTAGTGCCTATACGAGAAAGCATTTAAGGACTAACTTTAATCATTGATTTCTTTATATGGTCAGTCTATAAATTCATCTAGCTCCTTTTCTGCCAAGAGAAACACCTATGATAAAAGGAGAAATGGCCATATATAATATCCCATACTTCAGAAAGTAAACCAGCATATAACTAAATAATTGTAAATTAATGAAAAACTCACACAGAGCCATGCCTGGTACTATGGAAGTTTAAAAAAAAAAAAAGCAAAAAATGTATTGGAATATTCCAACCAGCAGTCCTATTTGGATTTAATCTTAATGCAAATTGTTATCCTTAATACAAATAGGGACTTGTAAAGCAAAGAATGTAAAATATTTAAAGTTCTCTGGCATCTGAAAGGACTCCCACAACCAACTGAAGTAATAGAGCCAAAATAGATCTTGTTAAAGAACTCATAAAAGACAAAGTCTAGTGTGGAGGAAACCCGGCCTTTCTACCCAGTGCTTTCTCTGCTGCCCTTTCAAGCTGCTGTCTGCAGCACACAGGGGCAATGCCTGGCTGGGAGTGAATAAACAGCAAGTTCTCGCCTTTGAGGGAATTGCCCCCCAGGTCTCATTCTGGAGTAGTGCTATTGGGCATTTACCTGGAAGTTCTCTTTAATTCTCTTCTCGTTGAAGCTCTTAGCCAAAACCACCACACCCCTCTGGAGCTGGTAGCGCAGGGCAACCTGGCCTGGAGATCGGTTGTGTTTCCTGGCAATGGTCTTTAAGACAGGTTCCTCCAGGAGGTATGGACTATCACTGCTGACCCTGGGGAAAAAAAATAGACGAAGCATACTCACACAGAGATGACAAATCTGGAATATGTTGCCACCTTACCCATATTCCCAGACCATTAAAAGAAGTAAGTACAATACAGTTTAGTTAAAGCAGAATTTTGTGAGTAATGATGGGGATTTATTTTTTTTTTTTGTAGCAATTGTAAGCAACTAAGTTGCCCTTTGAGAGATAAGAAGATAAACTCTGTGTAGGACATGTGTCCATGCAATGGAATATTTCAAAAATACAGATACTCCCTTTTATCCTCCGGGGGTCTTATAGCACTGATCTCTATGTGCATTATACATACATATATATGAAATGATACCTTTTCCGACTTCAGTAAGTGAATCTTATGTTTGGTATAACAAAGCTAGCATGAACTTCCTTTTCCTTCTTGACAATTTCAGGGATAGAAGATTCATTCTTACCATGGATCTTAGAAGCCTCAGTATATAAATTTTCTCTTTCATTAAGCTGAGAACTTTCCCATTTTCATATGAAGTAAGTGCTTCTCTTTGCCCTATCCAAATTGCAAACATCACTATTCTCATGCTTTTGAGCCTTTATTAAGTGAGATAAGGGTGACTTGAATGCAAGTCCTGCCATGCTATGATGGTTGTCCTGATAAACCAGACAACTAACAAGTGACTAGCATAATGGAGTAGATTTGGTGAGAATACATTGAAAAAGGGTAATTCTTATCCTCAGTAGCATGTGATTTCATCAAGTTACTTAGAATAATAAGAAATTTAAAATTAAGAATTTCTTATTTCTCAAATTTTTCCTTTGATAATTTCAAGCTTCCATTAATTGATAACTAAAAGTATGGGAAGCAAAGGAGAGAGAGAGAGAGAGAGAGAGAGAGAGAGAGAGAGAGAGAGAGAGAGAGAGAGAGAGAGGAAGGGAAGAAGGAAGGAAGGAAGGAAGTCAGGGAAAATGCTATAAAATTAATGAACTACAGGTAATTGTGATCACACTGGCCACCAAAGCATAGATATGTGAATTCCAGACAGGAATGGGAGTATAAGTCTGTAACTGTAGCACTTGGGAGATTGAAGCAAGAGGTCCTGATCCATGAGTTTGAACACAGCATGCTCTTCATAGCATGATCATATTTCAATCTATGCCCCTCACTCAAAGCACAAGATTCTATAGAAAAGGCAAAACTTCTCTAGAGCAAAAGAACAGTATAAAAACTCTCTTAAAAGTGATGAAAAACTGTCTCAGAAGGAATAAGAACTTCAAAAAACATAAAAAGTTATTTATTGTGAATATTTATTAACTTCTGTATTATTTTGTTTTACTTTAGAAAATCAAGTTTCCACATTAAACGTTACACTCTATTAAAAGCACAGGACAAGAGACAATGTCTTCGACAGCCATCAAAATGTCTTCTTTCTTATGCTTCACCTTAGTTATGGTTTCTATTGCTGTGATAAAGCATCATGACCAAAAGAAACCTGGGGAGGAGAGGACTTACCTCATCTTACACTTCCACATCACAGTCCATCATCAAAGGAATGCATAGCAGGAACTGAAGTAGAGGTCATAGAGGAATGCTGCTACTGCTTTGCTCAACTTGTTCTCTTATACAACTCAGGACCACAATGGTGGTGTTACCCACAGTGGGCTGGACCCTCACACATCAACTATTAATAAAGACAATGCCACACAGACTTGCCAATAGGCTGAGCTTATGGAGCCTTTTTTTTTTTCAGTTGTGATTCCCTCTTACCAGATAAGTCCAGGCTTGTGTCAAGCTGACAAAAAAAAATCCACCAGCACAGGCACACACACGCCCACTGTCGCTGCCTCTACAACCAGAACTCAGAACTCACTGATAAATGTAAGAGCAGTACTGTTTTCCTAAGCCTATGGATTTTTTAACTTATCAATGTACATACAACTATATGCCCTTGACTTCAGCTACACACATCCTTTGAAAAAAATCTCTAATGACATGTTGGATACCCTGCAAGTCAATATCACCACTTGGAAAGACAGTTGTATTTTCTCTTGGGAATTCTCTCTTTTTTGGTTTCTGCATAAAATTATCTGATATTATGAGAGAAGATGGTTCTAAGCACCTCCTAAATTAAATATTAAATGTTGTAGAAATAAGAAAGTTTCTAGAAATGATATAAATGTGGGTTTTACCTTCTATCCACTTGTCAAAATGGCATGGCTAGGATATATGCAGTCTAATCTCTGGAAACTGTGCCCTAAAATCTCTTTTAGAGCTCTACTTATTAGGAAACAGACAGATAAAGCAAGAAGAAAAGATCACTTATGAGCCTGGAATTATTGACATAAGGAAATGAAGTCCAATAGTCTCATTACCAGTTTGAGTCTCTGTGGGATCCCAGGGCACTGTAGGCAACCAGAACAATGTCTTTGGACTTGCAGAACTCCAGGAGTTTGCTCTGGTTGAGATACGGGTGACATTCTACCTGTAAATTTCCAAAACAAAATGGAACCAGAACGTATGAGCCAACAATGTCATGCAGGTTTTAAAACCCCAAGGCCACTTCTACATTGATTTAAGTACAATACGCTTCAAATAAGTATTTTTTCCCTGAAATACTTTTTTTTCTGTCCTTTTGTTAGCATTTTAAGATTAAAATCTCTCATTTCCAACTTGCGGTCTCTGTCAGTTCTATAGAATGAAGCTAAAGTCCGTTAGAGCAATGACTGAGTATAACCGTAGGGGAGAAGGCTACAAGCTGAGTCTAAAACTGTCTGCCCTCTAGAGAAGGAAGAAGTCAAAGATTTGTGAAAGGACCAGAGAGTTCAGGGGAACAAATGAGGTGAGAATGAAAAGGGAGAGTGGACACACTGGATGGGGAAATGCCATGTCTTTTAACATTCAGGGATTCACATGACTTTGATCTTCTGTTATCAAGTCCTTTGCTCTGATCCTCAACATATAAGAAACTCAAAAGCAGCCTACCAAACTATCATGGTGATCAATGACTAATTTCCCCTATTATGTGGGGAACTTTAACAAGATAAAATGCTTAATTTCTTTCGTAAATAAGTCAAAGGAGAAAGAGTGAGAGTGAAAACAAAGAACAGGGAAAGGAGACATGAATACAAGAGAGAAAACCTATTGACACAATGAAAAATTTAATAGACATACACCCAGCTGCAATATGTAGACTTTTTTCCCTCCCTGCTTTGAACACAGCTAGGCATAGTGACAAGCACTTGGCTACTTGGGAGGCTAAGGCAGGAAGATTAAAATTTCAAGATCAACCAGAGCATTCAGAGAGATCCTACCTTAAAATAATGTGTTAAAGAATACAGGATATAACTCAGTGTTAGAGCACTTGCCTACTGGGTGTGAGGACTCAGGTTCCATACCAAGTACCAAGGAAATAAAAAGACATGATCATATTTTAACACTCAAAATATTTAGTTATACCAATCATTGCTAAAAGTGTGAGAGCACTTGCCTACTGGGTGTGAGGACTCAGGTTCCATACCAAGTACCAAGGAAATAAAAAGACATGATCATATTTTAACACTCAAAATATTTAGTTATACCAATCATTTCTAAAAGTGTGGGTATTTTAACAGTATTCTAGCAATGCTAATTTTTTAAACCAGGCATTTTTAAAATACGGGCTAAAATCACATAATGCCTGCCTCAAAATACTTCAAAATAGTGTGTATCTAACAAATTTGTACAGGAGAGAAATTATTGCTTGAGTGTGTTGATGGGTGTGGGTGAAGGAATTTGTCATCACATAATTCTTTGTGCCTTTTGTAGCTTTTGTAGCTGCAAAAGTTAAAAGTGTTTGAAAGTTATTAAAAAATATTTTCAATCTGAATTTAGGGACAAAACTACCACAAATTATCTAGAGTTCCGCCAGAACAACACAGCAGCAATACAGTCTTGCTATGCCTCACTTCAGTCCATTTGTTTGTTTGCTTGTTTGCTTGTTTTTAAGATTTTATATGATTTTAAGTACAGCACATGCTGTGAGTGTGACTGAGCAGTGGTATTCCTTCTAAGAAGAGCAGTGATTTTAGTCAATTCAAATGCCTTTCCCCTGTCTTGTTCTTCCCATTCTAGTCAACCTGAACCATCACTGATATTTCCTACCTCCGTGAAAACAGCTAGATCCTAAACAGCTGCCCAAAACAGAAATTTGGGAAGTATCAAGTAAGGAAGAAGTTTGTGAGGAACAGAAGGGAAAGGCCAGCCAAGGTGAAATAAGAGCTTACCTGATTGCAAGTGGGCTTGTATTTGAGTCCTGGTTTGTTCAGAATCAATTCCAGCTGTTTGTGGTTGAAATTGGACACCCCTATGGACTTGGTTAACCCTGAGTCTTTACACTTCTCCAGTGCCTGGGGAGGAAGAAAATATCTGATTAATCCTTATTGTACTCTGTCCTTTGGAGTTTCTCCTTGGACTTATTTGAACACTTACACAATAATTTCATTTATTTACATAATGATTTCATTTACTTACATAACAATTTCAGTTACAATTTCAAAACAATGTTGTCACTTGAATATAGCCTTGCCTAATGCACTTACCTGCATGAATACATATTTGTCTGCTTATTCAATTACATGCACCTTGAGAACAACAAATACACATAAGTCTCCCATTATCTTCTCCACCCTCTTTAGTGGCATCTGTTTTGATGCCAGGCACACAATGGTACTTTAATAAATGGCCTCATAGTCAAAGACAAAGAATTCTCGGATCTTATGCTAGTTAAAAATGCACTGTTACATTTTTTCCTATAATGTTGAAAAACTATATATGAGATAGAATATATGATGTCAGACTTCATTCTCAGTTATATCTTGCCCTGGGCTAAGACAGGTTACACTTTCTCCAAATGTGTGTTTATCTATCCTGGAATAGTGTTGTAACCCTTCTTGAGTTTCTTTCTGCTGATCCCCTTTATAAGGCTTATATCGTTGATTG
The DNA here is from genome assembly GCA_902168405.1 of Peromyscus aztecus. Taxonomy (NCBI): domain Eukaryota; kingdom Metazoa; phylum Chordata; class Mammalia; order Rodentia; family Cricetidae; genus Peromyscus; species Peromyscus aztecus. Next base: position 41,499 of record CABHPQ010000749.1, on the reverse strand, counting down.
GATCTATGAGACAAAGAAATATCTACCTCAAATCATAGTTGAAATTAAAAATTAAAGTTCATCACTCTCGACTCTTACCCTATAGATGAGATTACAGAAATACAGAGAAGGGTTTGTTGATGTTGTCGTTTATTCTTCTCTCTTATATTATATCCCAACCATAGTTCCCCCACCCTCCACTCGTTCCAGTTCCTCCTCCCCACCTCTCCTCTCCCCCAGATCCACTCCTGCTCTGTTTCCCTACAGAAGTGAAGCAGGCCTACCAGGGATATCAACTGAACTCAGCATAAGTTGTTAAATAAGACTAGACATTATGATATATCTTAGGCTTGTCAATTAAGGAAACAAAATCCATCTCTTCTAATTCTTTATTAATTGGTTCCTATCTTGCCACACAGTGCCTTATGGTATCTGCAGCAGTACATACCTCCCATGTATCACGAATGTCCACCATTTCTAAAATAATTTTTCCACTGGCATCCTTTGGCAGAAGTTCCTCTCCAGGCTAGAATGCAGAGAGAAGAGAAATTAACAAATACTTTTCTCTTATAGTCAAATTCTAGTGCCTAATGAGCTTACTGATTAGTGCCCACTTAGTGATGGGCACTCTGATTGATAAAAGGCAGTGAAGTCCTTGAATTTCAACCCTCATGAAGAATGGAGGATGAGTATTTTAAGAAGTCTTGTCCATGGGGTCGCTCAGCTGTCATGGAGAGTCATAATCATTTAGCGATTCTTTTCTTCTCAGATAGATGTATCTCTCTCAGCAAGAGTCCAGAAAAATCTCATTGTCCTGACATAATATAACAGTCTAGGGCATAAAAATTCAAAACTGACCTTCATAGCAACTGGAAAATGAACAATGCAGAGATCTACATAATCCAGTCCAAGTTTCTTCAGTGATCTCTCCAGGCACTGACGAACCAAATCTGGTCTAAAGAAGGTATTCCAAATCTACAGTTTCCAAACAAAATTACACATTGTGGTGAAAGGATTAAGATCTGTTATGATGGTCTCAACTAAACTAAGAACATCTGGGGCTAAGGTTTTATATTTTTTATTAAATTTTTTCATGTATTTTAATCATGAATTTCCCCTCACGCAACTTTTCCCAGATCCTCCCCAATAATGGTCCCCAAATGTTTGCTGCTCCTTATAGATCACATCCTCAATAGAACACTGAGATTTATTTTAGTGATGACAATGTGAGGGAAATGGCAGAATTTAGAAAACAACCAATTTAAGTGTTTCAAGAATTAGATGTTGTAGACTCAAAGAGCCAAGAAATGATGGACTGGGAGTAGAGGCAAATAGAGAGAAGCAGCAGAGATATAGCAAAACACTAAATCAGGGGGCTGAAAAACATCTACTAGAAACTAACTGTGGAGCCCCATTGAGGTAGCCAGATGGAATTTCCCAGTTAAAAGTCCATTCTGGGCAGAGTGCAGAATACCCTTGGGTGAGACTTCCAAGTAACCGAACAAATAGTAGTAGATAGAGTTGACAAAGGATTGACTGTTCTTAGTAAATCCAGAACCAATTCTAAGAGATCTAGTGTAACAAAAAGCTGTCACCAGTGTAAACATAAGTAGGAGATGTCTATAGAGACCTCAGTTCAGGTCGCATCACACTGGAAGCCTACCTTTCCACCTGAAAAAACATTGCAAATTTCAGTACACTCAGTGCTGATTGGAGAAAAGGATTTTCCCTTTTGTGAATATTTTCAACCTCACTTGGTAATCTACTGAAGAAATAGTTACTCAGGGCCCAGAGAGGCCAGATTATCCAACAAAACTGTTTCCTTATTTTATATCCAGGCAATGTCTGATATTCAGAGACACTGAGTAACTGTTTCCCACATTTAGTATACTTTGGAGCAAAGCAAGCCTTTTCTTTTTTAATTAATTGTGTGTGTGTGTGTGTGTGTGTGTGTGTGTGTGTGTGTGTCCACCGATGCATGTACAAAGGTACCACATATATAGAGGTAAGATATCAGGAATCATTTTTCTTCTCCCATGTACATAGAGGGATAAAAGGTTGCCAGGCATAGCAGCCTGTATCTTTCTCCACTGAGTCATCTTGTTGGCCCTGTTCTCTCTGTTTCTATAATGTATCTTTGCAATAAAGACATGATTCAAACTGAGACCGAAGGGGTGGTGTCTCCCTTCCCAGTAACATATCTGAATCGACAGTGGTTTGTAACCATTCTGGCCACAAGTGCTCACCTTGGTGGTATAGAATAACTCCTCCCTCTTCACAGTTCCATCAGCCATCTTGTCCCGGAGGGCCTGTCCAACTTCTTCCTCATTTTGATAGAAGTATGCAGCATCTATGTGACGGAAACCTACATCAATGGCTACTTTGGTGGCCTCAGTAGCCTTGCTTTTTGGAACCTATGAAACAAGAGTAGGAAAAGTTGGGGATCTAACCAACTCAGAAAAAAAAAAAAGGCCATTTATTTCTTCCTAGTATTTTATCCAAGGTGCTGTCAGCCCCATGGTTGATCTTGTTTGATGATACAAACCTTGATAAGAGATTTACAATCTATCTGGAGATACAAACTACTAAAAGACTACCTTCTAAATCTGACTGAATGAATTAGTGATGTAGGGTTCCTATGAAGCATGGAAATGCAAGTTTCATTCAATAAAGATCAAGTGTAAGGAACTAGCTAGCAGGAAAGCTGCATAGTGGGAGAAAAATTCTAAGGTGCTCAGTAGACAGGACAGGTGTACATACGCATAGATATGTGTGGGCTGACAACTGAAAATTAGCTATTACCCATCATTCTCAATTTCCACTCAAATAGGCTCTTCAGTTCACTCAAGATTCTTTTATTTTCTTCATTTTCTGGGTTCTTGCTTTCAGCATTCAGTAAACATTTACTGAGTGACTTCTTTTTGCCTAACACTATGTTAGGCTCTGAGCACTAGAGATTATTCATAAACAAAAAGTCTGGCTCTTTTTCTTTCATGCGGTTTCTGAGAAGAAGTAGATTAGACAGTCATTACACAAGAAAGTATGAAAAGTGGATGGGGTAACCCACACCTATAATTCTAGCATTTGGGAGATGGAGAGGCAGGAAGATCAGAAGGTCAAGGCCAACCTCATCTACATAGTGAGTCCAAGGCCAAACTGGAATGCATGAGACCTTGTTTTAATCATCATCATCATCATCATCATCATCATCATCATCATCACCATCTTAACAGCTCTCCATCTGTGCTTCAAATATCTCTATTTTGTTGTGAAAGCCACACAGAAGTGGATCTTTAGCCTTTGTAGACTCCTATGATTGCCAGGATGGATTTTAATGCCAATTAGAAGATTGATCATGAACACTGGATTGGTTAATTATCAATTAATAGCTACATAATTTACCAGGATTACTTTAATAGGTGTATGCATAAATGTATACTGTACATTATGGTGGTAAATATCCATAGGCTGCTCAAACTCATTGAGGAGCTAGCTCTGGAAGCAGATTTTCCTCTCCACCAACTTCGGACACAGCATGTTTATGTCAGTTGTCCTCCAAAACTTTCTGACCTGGGTCAGGTTGACCCTCTGGCTTTGTACCAGGGAGAGGAAAATATCAAGCAGCTAACAGTATTGAAAATATGTGTCATAAAAACAACTAGAATATAAATCATTCCCAGCAGAGGTGATTGTTGTTTATCCCATGATGTGAAATGGCTATAGGAGGAGGAGGAGGAGGAGGAGGAAGAAGGAGGAGGAGAAGGAGGAGGAGGAGGAGGAGGAGGAGGAGTCCCATAGGAAATTCATCCATGGGGAGAGAAAGCTAAATAAGGAACTCCAACTTACTACCTCAAGTTCCACAGTTAGTTCCTGTTGGATGCTGTGAGCATCCAATTTGATGATGTCAACTCTATCTGCTGCTATTTGTTCAGTTACTTGGAAGTCTCACCCAAGGGGATACTTCATTCTGCCCAGAATGGACTTTTAACTGGGAAATTCCATCTGGCTACTTCAATGGGCTATCACAATTAGTTTCTGTTGGATGTTTTTCAGCCCCCTGATTTAATTTGCTGTCTATCTGCTACTTCTCTCTATTTGACCCTCATAATTTATTCTTTTACTTTTATTGCATGTATTTAATACATCATTCGTTCAAAACTGAAAGTACAGCCATCATAGATGATACTCCAGACCAGTAAAATGTGTATTATTTCTTTCTAGTTTAAACATTAGTTTATTTATTCTAATATTTGTCCTTACTGACAAAAATTGACCCATTAATTTTACATGCGGAAAAATTTACATGAGTCCGTCCCTTGGTCTGCATCAGAATTGGGAAGACTGAAGGGGAGGATGCTAAATCCATATTGATAAACAAAAACCCAGTGAAAGCATCTATATGTGGCAGATGCCCAGAAAGCTGACAACTACTCACCTGGCCAGCTACTGTTACCAGGACAAGGACCACACCTCACTAAGCTACTGTTGGGGAACAAAGTCAGGATAATAATATTTACAAAACTTCCTCAAATTTCAATCAGTGTATAATTTCATGATTTAATCTGTTATCCTGTGTTTGTGTTGTTCCCAGGAAACTTGGTGAGACAAACAAAGTCACAAGGCACACAACTGAGCAGGCTTTTGTTTCATCAATGATCCCACAGGGAGGTCATTGGTGGAGCAAGAGCATATTCAGAATAAAAACTTCTACTAGATTGTGAAGGAAGCTTCTGTTTGTCCCTTTCTATTTCTCAAAGAATGTTTTACCTTTACTTTTGTAAGTGAAAGCACTATAGAATGCTTTTGTTCTGTTCCCTAAGATACAATTCTATCTTTAACAATAATAACAAATGTCAGTTAAAAAGCTATAGAACACATATTGTATGCTTAATCTATTATAAAGGATAACTGAAATAAACTGGTTCTATCCCATACTAATGTTTCATCATTCTTCGACCAACATTGAATAAATTGATCTCTGTCATTTGGAGACAATATTTCCCAAGCCACCTCAAAGCTTCTATTATCTGAGACTAGATTTAGACACTTTCACTACAATGAGCTATTGGATGTGTACATAATGTGTTTGGTAAGAAATGTCATCCTATCCCCATTGTTCCTTTATATCTTGCAAGTCTTCAATACTAACCTATGAATGGAATGATTGTGGATTCTCATAGACATTTTTTAAAAGTTTGACTTGCATCCTAAATACTTATTTTTATGTCCATAGATTAGTGTATCTCTCAGTCTTCATCAAAGAAGCTTCTTTTTGTTATAGACAATGACTAATACCAGGACCCACAACTATTTAAGTCCAGAGAATAGGTATCTGTGGAGTGCTCACCTATAAACGGGACTTCTATATCACACCCTTTCTTCAAGAGCCTCAAGGAACATCATGGAAGAGAAGGAAGAAAGATTGTAAGAACTAGAGATCATGGAAACAGGAAAACTACTGTAAAGCAGTGTCTTCTGGATGTGACAGAGCTGTTTGCATTCATGAGCTGACAGCAGCTGTGGTTGTCTGCACAAAACTTGCATATTATCCAATCTAGTCATCACTGCAGCGTGGACAGAGGATGGGCTAAGAAGGCTTTACCCCCAGCTAAACTGCTCTTGACACTTAAGGGCTTCTGGGGAAAAGAGAATCAGTTTTCTTCAGGCTTACGGCCCCAAGTAGGTTGGCCATGTTCTAGTGGATGGCCTCATAATCAAGAGCATACAGTAGTATTAATGAACTTAGTAGGTTATTTAAAAAAAAAAAGAAAGAGAAAAAAGAAGAAATTAAGTTGGAAAAGAGATGTGAGAGTATCTGAGAGGAGTTAGATGTGTGGAATGACTGGTGGATATGATCAAAATATGATGCATACATGCATGAAATTTTAAAACCCTGTTCAAATAGTTGAAAATCTCTAACAAACACATCTTCTTCTTCAAAAAAAACTCATAGCAAAGCTGCTACCCAATGTCCCTACTGTTAGCCATTTTCTCCCATATCCATTGCCCATAGCAATTTCTAACCAAGAGTAGAATGCAGGAGAAGCCTGAGCTTGAGATGATCAGAATTTAAAAATTAGTATGAACACTTATATCAAGGATTGATTACACTCATATATGTAAGTACTTAAAATATATAGTAAACACTGAGATTTGTCAGGAAAGAATGTTAATAACAATAATGACAGATAATCTACCTACAAAATCATTAACCTCCAGAGCTAACATCTTGGCATCTCACCACTAAGGATCTCCAAGCATGAACAAAAGTAAATTGGAGACAGTGAAAGGGGAGCCCAGAAGAATGACCCACTAGGAGCAGGTCCCCTGCCTTCTGAAAGTACTTCCAGGATAACTGTTATCTAACCCTTTCCATCCAAGAGGTACACTTACTTCTTCCGAAGCATACGTGCCAAATCCAAGCACTGGCATCAAGTTTCCATCATTCAGCTGCACTGAACGACTATGCTTGAGATCCATGATATCAACAGCCCAAGTCTGACTCTTGCCTTTCCTTCCTTACTAACCTGAGCTGAATAAAAGGCAAAGCTCCAGCATTCTTTAGGTCTGTCAACGTAGGCGGGGCCTAGATTACAAACTCTGAAAAGCTGGAGTGAGTCCACTGGATTTCTGGTTATACTTTCAAATCTCTACAGGATTATCTTACAGGAAACACACACAGAAAGTTTATACATTAGAAGACATTAGATTTTCAGCTCCTAAGCTGAAAAGCTACCTGTGACACTCTGCCCCTGATAATAACATCAGACTTACTTTACAATATGCAAAAATATCATTAGGGTATTGGTTTCTAAACACGAATTTTGCTGCAGAACCTTCATTAAATTCCTCACTCTCTATTTGTTTTGTAAATACCACAAAAAAAAAAAATACTTTATAGAATTGCGCAAAGCTGGATGTCTAGGCCCAAGCACACAGAAAACAAAATTCCTTTGGAATATTCACCTTTAATTTGGTTATCTAATTATCTTTTTCCCTATGTTAAGGCTTCTAATTTAAATTCAAAATTCAGATTCTATTTAGCTTCTTTAATTATTTTTATTCAAGAAAAACTAGATTGATAGCACAGGTTACTATCTGGATTGTTGCCTTTCTTTAAATGGTGGTCTATTTCCAGAACATC
>CABHPQ010000749.1:0-34366 GCA_902168405.1 Peromyscus aztecus | reverse complement strand
GGCACAAAGAAAAGCTGAGTAGTCAAGTCAGGCACATGCTGACAATGAAAAGAATGAGGATTTGCTTCCTCTTTTACAGTGAATTATGATGTTCTTTCTACATGAACAAGAAGTCATCCCAGGGAATGGATATAGAGTTGATGCCTACATAGCTTCTCTTTTTCTCTTTCAACTTGGACTTTATAAAGGGAAAAAAAACTAACCAGAAGAAACAAGGAACCAGAAGCAGGACTCTGTGCTTTCCTGTGAGAAATTCCTGATAAACAGCTAACTGGTAGAAAAGAGTGGATCCCACAGCAATGGCACTCAGTAGCCAGGAGAAACCTGCCATACTGAAACATTATCTTGTGTCAAAGAATCAGAGGAAAGGTTCAGGGGAAAAGAGGCTTCTGCCTGAGTCTCTGGAAGATGCTGAGTCAGGGAGAGTCAGCAACATTCAGAATTATGCTTAGTCATAGAGCTGTGTAGAAGTTGCAAAACCATTGAATGGTGAGAAGTCTGAGCATGTTTACCTTCATTCTAGGTGTTCTTCCTTGTCACTGTTTTCTTCGTGATTCCTATAACTATATGAAAGGTTCTTGTGATTAGCCCATTTTAATTCATTGTAAGAATTTAAAACATACTTAATAAATATTAAAACTCAAAAAAAAAGTTAGGCTAAGAGTCTCAGAAAGACAAGGATTCTGTATTTCTCCCACTTGTGGTTCTTAGATTTTTTTGTGTGTGTGAAGATATATAAAGTTGTGTGTATAAGTTTCTATGTGTGTATTCTAAACATACACTATGTGTTTTTTAAACTTACAATAAATACATGTACAAAAACTTAAAATGCCTAAAACATAGATTTTTAAAAAATCAGACTAAGAGATACAGCTTTCCCTTGAGTAATCAATTAAGTCTGGATTTTTCTTTCGAGAAAAGTGAATTTCTGTCATTCCGTGAGCCTTCTAGAGACTCTCATGGCCAACAATGTCATTCCTGTCAAGGCAAGCCTGCAGTCCAGGCAAGCATTTTAGCCACATCAAGTAACAAGCATGGCAGCCCCCCAGTCTATCAAATGATAATGCTGATGTTGAATAGGACAGCGAACTGACTCTAAGTGGGAAAGAGAGCTGTAGAGAAACATGCGAAATACTTTTTCACAAAGTCAGAGTGAGTCAGCAGTATTCGGGATTTTATATAATCATAGTTTTACAGAAGCTGAGAAATTGTTGGATGTCCATGGGATTAAAACTTTGATTGTGTGATTGATTTGAAAACAATAATAAACTATGAGTCACCAACAGTGCAGTGGTATCTCATTAAGGAAAGAAATCAAAACGCTTCTCCTTGGTATCATTTAATCAAGAGCAAACCCAAAATGGAACTCTGCTTTGCAGTCCCTGTGTCCTTCAGTCTCCTCTCTGTCTGTTGTATGAGTCTAAATCTGTGCCTGTCTGAAGGCTGTCCTGTCAATCGGTCCCTGTCTCTTCATCTTTGTCTGTGCCTGTGTGTCTGTCTGTGTCTAGTTCATCACATGGGGAAGGAATGAAGGATACCATAAAGAAATCTTTTTTTTTCAGTTATTTTTTTCTTTTCTTTTTATTTATTTTATTTTATTTTACAATATAATTCAACTTTACATATCAGCCATAGATATCCCCGTTCTCCCACCTCCCCCCCAACCAATCCCCATTTCCATCTCCTCCAGGGCAAAGATTCCCCCAAGGATTGAGATCAACCTGGTGGACTCAGTCCAGGCAGGTCTAGTCTCCTCCTCCCAGGCTGAGCCAAGTGTCTCTGCTAAGCCCCAGGTTTCAAATACAGCCAATTCATGCACTGAGCACAGGACCCGGTCTAACTGCCTGGATGCCTCCCAGACAGATCAAGCCAATCAACTGTCTCACCCATTCAGAGGGCCTGATCCACTGCTGGTGGGAATGCAAGCTTGTACAGCCACTTTGGAAATCAATATGGCGCTTTCTTAGAAAATTGGGAATCAATCTCCCCCAAGATCCAGCTATACCACTCTTGGGCATATACCCAAGGAATGCTCAATCATACCACAAGGGCACTTGCTCAGCTATGTTCATATCAGCATTATTTGTAATAGCCAGAACCTGGAAACAACCTAGATGCCCTTCAACCGAAGAATGGATAAATAAACTGTGGTACATATACACAATGGAATACTACTCAACAGAGAAAAAAATGACATCATGAGGTTTGCAGGCAAATGGATGGATCTAGAAAAAATCCTCCTCAGTGAGGTAACCCAGACTCAGAAAGACAAGCATGGTATGTACTCACTCATAGGAGGATACTAGTTGTGGAACAAGAATGACTGAACAGCTACTCACAACACCAGGGAGGCTTTCTGGAAAACAGGACCCCAAGAAAGACACGGGGATCGCCCAATGACAGAGAAATGGATGAGATCTACATAAAGAAATCTTTAACACAGTTCTAAAATAGATTAAGTCACTGACTCCAACTGCCCCCAACTGACCCAGGAACAAATGGTTCTCAAACATCATTGTTTACCAAACAAAGTCTATACATTGTGTTCAACATTTATGGTTGATGTTTATTTTATAAGATTGATTTCAACCTCTATTTTTGCTGTTTTCAGCAAATAATTATCAGAACACATTTTAATTACTCTGTGAAAGAAGCATGAGAAAGTACAAACTTTAAGATTTTAGCTAAACATTAACTTAGGTTGCAAAGTAAACGCTGATTATCTGAGAAATCCAAGACAAGTAAAGTTGGTTCTTACATTGTTCTCTTAAGGAGGGGTGAACAGACAGAATAAGTACACACGGTTACTCTAGTGATCTCAAGACTTCTACTAACTTTGATTAATAACAAATTAACCAAATGAGGTACAGAAAAGCTCCAGTCTCTTAGAATGTAAAAGGTAGTTCCATTACATTGCATTGCCACAGTTAACAATCTCAGAGACAAATACTGTTTGTTTCCTTTCATTTATGGCTCCTAGATTTTATATCCCACTATTAAACCATTTACATATGTGTGTATGTCTGTCTGTGGAATGAAAGCAGAAGTAGAATGTCCAGGGAGACAAAGGAGACTTATGGGAAAAAGAGAGGAGGATGGGAAAAAAAGGGGAGAAGGAGTTTGAGGAAATATTCTCAATATAAAATATATGCATGTAGAAAATTTTACAGTAGTTAAAAATAGTTTTAAAAGCAAATGACTAGGAGAAACAGCTTTCCCTTAGGTAAGCAAACCCCTGGATACCCAGTTCTTTCTCTTCTCAGTATGTCTACCTTGTCCTGTAAGGGGTGTCTTTTACCTATGTACTCTACTAAAAATGTAACTTGCTGTCCTCCCTTTCCTCCCCTGTCCTTCTCCCTTCTCCTGACAAGTGCTGAGTTGTCCAGTCCACTTGCCCTGGTGTTTAATCTAACCCCAATCAAACCATCTTCAGATTCTCCCTTTTGTGGCCTCATAAACTCTTTTATCAACAAGATTAAGAACCCACAAAATTGTGCTGTTTCCACAGTGATGATGATAACAGTGACAGAGGCATATTGTTGTCAGGTTTTTTAATCTCCTGTTCAGACTCCACAGACCCCCTGAAGGTCTCTGGTCATTGTCCTAAACCTGGAGTCTCCTTATATTCCAGGAGCCACAGGCCTGACCTGTAAACACTTTTATGACAAAGGGCTAAACTCCACATCAAGCAATGGCAAGCCTAACTGGATTAACTTCCTCCAAATGAGGGCAGTCATCTGTGACAATATCTCACTGTAGACCAAGAATAACCATAAGGAACAGCTTTCAACAAGTTATGACAATGATAATTCCTTCCAAGCCTTGCTGAACCAGAACTAATATAATAATCAACCAACCACATTTTGATCAAGACTGCTTAATACGCCTGCCTCTCACCAACTGACCCAGCTTTTCCTCTATTTAACCCTGAAGGTCATGTCAGTACCTCTCACCAACTGACCCAGCTCTTCCTCAATTTAAACCTAAAGCTCATGTCAGTGTCCAGAGACCAGATTTTGGGTCACAAGTCCCCTTTATCTGTTGCGCTCCCCGATTGTGATGACGGTTGGTAAATCTACAATCTTTATTTTGTCCTATGAATCATCTCTTTCATTGATGCATTTTATTAGTCTTTTGGATATCCCACAGCTGGTGTTTGCCTTTGCCCTAGGCTCTGGGTAATAATACTGATATGAGTAAAATATGATCCTAAAGGAGGGGAGAGTGTAACAATGGAGGGTGGAAATCGGCGTGGGATAATCAGTTAACAAGCTAGGGGTAAGAAATCCCATACACATTCCTGAATGTGTTAAAACCTTCATTTAAATCCTATCAGGACTCATAAGTCCCAGGAAGACTCTCAGAAAATCAAGAATCCATAAGTACTTCACCTCACAAATTATCTTCATATTCTAAATCTACCCATTTTGTCCGCTTTTCTACCGTTGTCCTACTGCCGGTGTAGGCTGCTGCCTCTGGGGTGGGTCCAGACTTTGACAAACCTTGCCCAAGAGGCTGGATTTGCTTCATCACTGAAACATGTGTTAAGGAACTGCTGGCTAGTCATTTATCTCCTGGGACTCTGTCCTTTTTCTGCCAAATTTAAAGGCCCACCAGCAAATTTAAGATATTTAGAAAGAAAACACTTTTACTTCCCCTGTGTCTCAGAGAAAGTTCATGTCATTCCTGGGTGTCTGGACCCTAGAATTGACCACTCTTGAACAGGAAATCCTGATGATCATAGATGCTGGCAGTGCTGTTCAGTATACAGTTGTTGCTGAAAGGAAGTTTTGGTTATTTTTTATTAGTATTATTTTCGTTTTATGTGTATGGGTGTTTGTCTATATTGTATATCTGTGTACCACGTGCATGCCTGGTACCTGAGAAGACCAGGAGAGAGTATCAGACACATTGGGCTGCCGTTACAGATGTAGCATGAAGGTTCTGGTAATTGAAATGGTGCCTCTGTAAGATCAGCCAGGTCTCTTAACTCCTGAGCCATCTCTCAAGCACCAGGAGTGTTTTCACAGGTGCTTTGTTTTCATTTTTTTTTTTTTTTGGTTTATTCAAAGTCTTGCCACATTAGTCAGTCTGGTCTTGAATTCATGATCCTCTTGCTTTGTCAGCCTGAGTGCTGTAATTGTAGGCATAGCAATAACCATAACCATTAGAATAATGTATTTTCTATTTAATCTGTTGTATGCATTCATTCTAGTGAATCTTCAGAAAGGAAAGGGGAAGGTTTCCTATACTGATGAGAAATATTTTTAACCTCCTATGCTGTCTATGAAGCAAAGATGACATGTACAAACAACCAATGGGTCCTTGACCATGCTAACAAGAAAGCAGTGAGAAAAGTGCTGTAATATCATAGAAACCAAACTCAAAACACGTACTGTACTGGAACTTTCCCTGTGTTTAAATTTTGGTTGGTTTCAATGCCACCTTACTATGAGGGACGTTCAGAAAAATCAGATATATAGGCCAAGCAAAAATAATTTTGCCAGGCATGGTGACACAAGGCTGCTGTGCATTATGCTCATTGTTAATAATAAAAAAAAACCAGATTGGCCAATAGCTGGGCAAGAAGAGATTGGGTGAGACAGCCTGACATAAAGGAAATGATGGAGGAAGAAGGGCAGAGTCAGGTCAATAGGGGGAGATGCTAGCCAGACTCTGGGCAAGTAGGACATGTAGAAAATGAGGTAACAAGTCATGAGTCATGTGGCAAAGCATAAATAGAAATATGGGTTAATTTAAGTGTAGGAGTTAGCTAGTAACAAGCCTGAGCTATTGGTCAAGCATTTGTAAGTAATATTAAGCTTCTGAGTTAATTATTTGGAAAATGGCTGTCAGGTATTTGGAAACAAGTGGGTGGGAGAGAAGTATCCAATTACATTAAGACTGTAATCTCAGTAGTTAAGGGTTAAAGGAGGAAGATCACTGCAATTTGAAGCCACCTTGGTCTAGGTAGCAAGATCTTGTCTCAAAATAACAAAAGAAAAAGAAAGAAAAGAAGGAAGGAAGGAAGGAAGGAAGGAAGGAAGGAAGGAAGGAAGGAAGGAAGGAAGGAAGGAAGGAAGGAAGGAAGGAAGGAAGGAAGGGAGGAAAAGAAAGACAGACTGGAAAGAGATAATCAATTAAGAGCTTTGTTGCAGAATCATGAGTACCTGAGTTTAGATGCCAGTACCCCTTTTACTAGTCATGTGTCCTGTGCACACCTGTGATTCAGTCTTCAAAAGGGACAGAGACGGAATTGCTAGAGCTCACTGTCTTCCGGCTTTGCAGAGAAACCATAGCCCCAGGTTCAAGGAGAGACGCTGACTGAAAGGACTAGGTGAAGAGTAATAGAGGAGAATGCCCAGTGCCCCCTTTGGGCCTCCATAAACATGCACACTTGTACACACATGTGTATACACAAGGATCAGAGAGAAGGAAGAGAGGAGAAGAAAGGGTTAGGAAGGAAGGGAAAGAGAGAGAGGAGAGTGGGGGGAGAGGAAGAACAATAGGGAATTGTTTAAGCAAGTGATTAACAACTTTTTCCTTGAATTTCAGTACAAAAAAAAACCAAAAACTTATTTCAAGGGCAAAGAGTGAGGCAAATCATCATGTCTATGTGTGTTTTGTGTGTGTGTGTGTGTGTGTGTGTGTGTGTGTGTGTGTGTGTGTGGTGTAGTGTGTGGTGTATTTGTGGGTATGTGTTCCCTAATGGACCAAGAAAGTGGGTCTAGGTTTGATTAATATTTGAAGTTCAGAGAAATTGAGCTGACTTTGATTACCCCGGGCAGTGACCCGGTAAAGCATGGAACTCCAGAACAAAAATTTCACAGAGAAATTACAATTGTATGAAAACAAAAGTGTATGACTTCTCAGACTAGACTTTTGCGGTTGTTGATAAATAAACCTTGTTGCCAAACAGTTCTGCAAGCAGGTGCCTTCCTGGGGAGTTATCATTAGCACAGTTACTGTCTGGTTGCCCCTATCCGTGTGATGAGAATTATGTGCCCTCTCCTCCACTTTTGGCCTAGCATTCTAAATTCAAAAGAGAAATGCACCCCACATAGTTAAGACATTAACAGCTCCATAACCTTTCTTTCCATTTAAAAAACTCAAAATTCTTTTAATCAAACCTAGACCCACTCTACAGGACTGTAAGAGGAGACCTAAGGCAGTGGTTCTCAACCTTCCTAATGCTGCGACCCTTTAATACAGGTACTCATGTTGTGGTGACCCCCAACCATAAATTTATTTTCATTGCTAATTCAAAACTGTAATTGTGCTGCTGTTATGAATCATAATGTAATTATCTGATATTCAGGATGGTCTTAGGTGAACCCTGAGAAAGGATTGTTAGACCCCCCCCAAAGGGGTTGACCCACATGTTGAGAACCACTGACCTAAGGGGAACCCTTCACAGCAACAGGGGAAGTGCTCAGAGCCTGGTTTCCATCCCTGTGCTATGTGACCTGCTATCCTAGCCATATCCCATAGTCCCCACAGCCTAGGATCTCACTCTGCAGAAGGCATCACAGTCTTTCCCTTTTCCAGGTCCCTACCCAACAGATGCATCCTTTTGTGATAATCCAACTTCCTCTAAATATCAAAGGTAAGTTCCCAGAATGCTCCTTCTGGTGGTCAGTCAGATACCTGGTAAACTGGATCTTGCTGGATGGCAGCTCACTTCTGAATGTTTGCTTCTAACTTGGAACCACTGTGAACCCATCTTCAGAAATGGTCAGCCAGGGATGGCAGGTGTCCTTGTTCAAGTAGAAGTAGCTTCCTGTGGAGGGAGAGAACATCTAGAAGCACCAACCAGTCATTGCAGGACTTTCCCAACATGGCCTGGTAACAATACCCAAGCACATATTGCAAAGAGATGCACAGAAGCCTGCCCCTGGCAGTCATGAGCAACCTGTGGATAGGAATGGCCACTATTGTAGGGCTGGACTTGAATGCTTAGTGCCATGCAGCGGTTTGCACACCTTATGTCCTTTAGTCCTTAGGGCTATAACTAGACAGAGGGATTACTGTCTTCATTTTGTAGATGAGGAAACTGAGACACGGGGTTACAAAAGAGGCTGGCAAATGATAGCACTCGGATTGAACTCTCACCTCTCTGAGTCTAGAGACCAGATTGTTACTTTGCAAGCTGTGACTGTTTGTACCTGAGTAAGAATTTCTAACCTTGCCAAAGAAAACAAAATTGAGGGAATTTGGGGGGTTTTATTTTGTTTTGTTTTCTGTTGTTATTTTTTTTAGACAGGGTCTCATACTACAGCCCAGGCTCATCTGAAACCTTCTTGTCCCACAAACTCACTTTGAACTTGTATCAATCCTCCTGCCTCAGTCTCTTGTATGCTGGGTTCGAGCCAAGGTTCAATTCTTTGCTATTTGAAAAATAAAGAAAATAAATCTGGCTGTACCTTTAAAAGAATAAATAAAAAAAAATAATCCTCAGAATATCTGGTGAATTTTGTAACATTTCACTAATGATTAGTTCTATGTATTTACTAACATATGACATATGAATTGCTGTGAGAATAAACTTTCAAAAATATGTGTTTTTGCTTTGTCTTGTTTTGAGACAAGGTCTCAACAGCTCCTGCTGGTCCCAAACTCATTATATAAGTGAAGATGACCTTGAGTTTCTGATCTGTCTCTACCTCCTAAATGTTAGGATTACATGCATGTCCCACTATATGGTTTTATGCTGGGCTGGGCTATATACCCAGCATATGTTAATCTTAATAAAAATAAAGTAAATATCTCAGGGTAGCTGAGCTTTATGGGCATGTTCTGGTCAGAACTGAGAGAGAAGGCAGCAGAGGGAGACTCACTTCTGGTTGCCTCGGTCTACTTGTCCTACCCATTGTCCCACTCTGCCTTTGTTCTCTGTTCAAACCCTGTGTACCCCTAGTACAACAAGATCTGAGATCGGTAGCCACTCTTTTATCAAAATTCTAGTTGTGGAACAAACGGGATTCCTCCTACTAACTCTAGAATCCCAAATTTTGGCTTTGAAACAGCAAACAGCCAAGACCTCAGTCTGGTAACAAATCTGGGCACAACTCTTTGAATTGAGATTCTACAACTAAATGTTGTAGCATGGAAGAAGAGGGAAGAGTGATCCACATGCTCAGGTTAATGAACTACCTACTGAGAACTGGAAATGAAGGAGTTAGTCTCATATTCTTTATAATGACACTAAAAGACATTATAGGTGGGTGGTGATACTCAATTGCAATTTTCTTTTAACTTATATAACTTTCAGTTCTCCCCTTCCTTTATGTTGGATAAATTAAAAAATAGAATCTCCTGCCAACCCATAACACCACAATTTACAAAGGTAGAAAATCAATAGACTAGAGTGGTGGGTGTAGCTCTGTTGATAGAATGCCAACACAAAGGTCAATGTTTGATTACCAGCATTACATAAAACTGGTGAGATGATATGTGCCAACAATCCCGGTGTTCCTGAAGTAATGGTAAGAAATATTAGGAGCTTTGCAATGAGTTTGAAGCCATTCGTTACTACCTGAGGGAAAAAAATGAGTGAAAAGAGAATGAAGGAATGGAATGAGGGAGGAATGGGAGAAAAGTGGGGAGGAAAAGAGAAAGAGAGAGAACAAAGTAAAAATCAGGCTTGATTTTATTGTTTTTTTTTGTTTGTTTGCTTGTTTATTTTTGTTTTTCAAGACAGGTCTTCTCTGTGTTGTTTTGGTGCCTGTCCTGGATCTCGCTCTGTAGACCAGGCTGGCCTCGAACTCACAGAGATCCACCTGACTCTGCCTCCTGAGTGCTGGGATTAAAGGCGTGCACCACCACCACCTGGCAAGAGACTGGTTTATGACATTTCTGTCATAGTGGCTCATCTCTGCAATCCAACCCCTCAGAAATCTGAGGCAACAAAATCACTGTGAATTTGAGGCCAGCCTGGGCTACACAGTTAGTTCTAGGCCATGCTAATCTACTAAGTGAAACCCTTTCTCAAAATAAAAAAAAAAAAGTGTGTGTGTTTTTTTTTTTTAAGAAAACAGAAAAAGAAAAAGAATAAAGCTAGTTCTGCTCTCATTAAATGAGACCTAAACCAGCTACAAGCTGCACTGAGCAAAGCTGCTACTTAATGAAAAATTACAGAGGTTCTATAGGCTAGTGGCCTTATTACCAAACAGTACTCTGCATGCTACCGAAAGAGAAATGTAAACAACAACCCAGCAATGAACCCTCCAGTCTACAATGGTGACCTGCCTACAAGATAACACAAGTGCTATGGTGGCAATTAAAAAACTTGTGGTAGTAACCAACCAGTATCTGATTTGATTTAAGGCCCACTCCGTAAGATCCGACCCATACCCAGTGCTGCATGAGTAACTAAGAACCTGAGACTGGATAGTACAGGGGTCTAGGGTAAAACCAATACTGTTCCTTTGATGGAACATAGCAATAAAATGACTCCTAATGACATTTCTACCAGACCGATAGATTGATGTCTTGCTCAGCCACCATTAGAGAAGCCTCCTCCTGCAATGGTTGGGAACAAATACAAAGACCCACAGCCAGACATTATGCAGAGAGTGTATGACCTCAGGACACTCAGCCCTAAACAGGGTATCTCCATCAAATCCCTCCCCTCAGGAAACCCTGCAGAAGAGAAGGCAGAGAGAGATAGGCATTGAGGACACCAAAGAAACAAGGCCTTTTAAACATAGCATAACCTTTGCACGTATGAACTCACAGAGACCGTGGCAGCATTCACGGGTCCTATATGTGTCTGTGCCAGTTGGGGTCCTAGAGCTAAAGAAGTAGACACAAGTCCCCATCTGTAGGCAGAAGTTTCTGTCCTGCAAGCCACTCCCAAGTAACCACACAGAGGTTCAATATTAAATATTGAATATTCAGCAGATAGTCCAGGCTTGTTACTAGCTAACTATTACACTTTCAATTAACCCATGTTTTTGATCTTTGCTACATGGCTTGATACCTTTACTCAGTATAACATGCCCACTGTACTTCTCTCTGCCTCTGCTCAAGACTCCTGTTTCTGCCCTTCTTCTGCCCAGCATTCTCTGCTTGGCTCTCCCCTAACCTTATCCTGTCCAGCTATTGGACAGTCAGCTTTTTTATTAAACCAATCACAGTGACATATATTCATACAGTGTAAAGAAACATTTCACATCCATCCCTAAACCAGAAGCGATCTTCAGTTGATAACCACTTGCAAATTAAAATTTAGTTTCCTCCAACAGAGTCTCACTGGAGAAATAAATTGCTTTTTTTTATTGGTTGCTTTTGGTTTTTTCGTTTTTTCAAGACAAGTTTCCTATATGGAGCCCTGGCTGTCACGGAACTTGCTCTGTAGACCAGGCTAGCCTCAAACTCAGAGATCTGCCTGCTTCTGCTTCCCAAGGGTTGGGATTAAAGGTGTATGCAACCACCACAGCTGAAAGAAACTACTCTTAAGGATAGAATCCATGCCCAGAAGTACACGGCCAACAGAAAACAAACTCAACAGCATCTTTGGATAGTCTTTATCTCATAATGTCATGTCAGGACTTTTTTGTTTTTTTGTTTTTTGGTTTTTTTTTTTTTTGGTTTTGTTTTGTTTTGTTTTGTTTTGTTTTGTTTTGTTTTGTTTTGTTTTGTTTTCTGGAGCTGAGAACCGAACCCAGGGCCTTGCCCTTGCTAGGCAAGAGCTCTACCACTGAGCTAAATCCCCAACCCCATGTCAGGACTTTTTAATTTTTATTTTTAGTTTCTAGTGTTTAGTTTTTTTAACCTACAAGTCCTTTGTCACATGGTTCTTATGCCCTTTCTTGGGCTCTTTTCCTTCTGTTTGGTGGTTTTGTTTTATCTTATTTTAGTATTATCCCATAGATGCTTGTTTTTTATGAGACAGAAAGGAGGTGGATCTGGATGGAAGGGGATGTGGAGAGGAACTGGAAGGCATAGAGGGAAAGGAAATTATAATTACGATATTTTTATGAAAAATAGTTTAGTTCCATTAAAAAGAAAAAAATTACAGGGCTGACAAGATTGTTCTGCAGGGAAAGGTGCTTGCTGCCCCGCCCCCAAAGACCTGATTTCCATCCCTGGGAGTCACATAGTAAAGGAGATAACTAATTCTGAAAGTTACCCCTGACCTCCACATGTCAGCACCACTGGTATTGCACATTCATGCACACGTGCACAAATAACTAAATGAAAAAACTGATTCCAGGATTATAAGAAGAGAAAGACACTAAGGTCCAGATCTTATACATCTTTATACATCCAGATACAGTCCTCACACATGTATTGTCAGGATAAATGGCAACTGTCTTCACACAAGACTCTACCAATACTGTTTATGCTACAGTCTTTTGGATTCACATCTCAAATTACTGGTCATTTGCTCTTTAACCACCTTAATCTGAAAGAAAAATAAGACCTCTGTGCAAGCAGCAAAGACAGGTTAGCAGCAGTTATAGCTCAGAGCAAGGCAGCCAGGGGACTAGAAAACTTGAATGTTTACATTTTAAAGGCTTGGCAGCTCTCACACTCTAAAGAAAACAATCCTGGGTTGTAATGATTCTCTCAAAGGGGATAGCTTTTTTCTTCAGTTCTCTGTTATTGTCATGGTTCCTACTTTGATTTATTTGGGAAGTGCAGGGCATTGAATCCAGACATGCTAGGCCAGGGATCAGCAACTGAACTATAACTCCCAGCCTTCTGATTCCTCCTGTGGGAAGTTCTACCTACACATAAAATGGCCTGAGGAAGGATGTGCAGACACAAGCTGTCATCCACAAAGCCTCAAGGAAAAGAGGGATAAAAGGCCGAAGCCCGCTTTCACTTGCTTACTTCACAGGGGTTGTTTTTGTTGTTGTTGTTGTTGTTTTGCTTTGTTTTGTCTTGTTTTTGTTGGTTGGTATATTAGTGACTTTCTACTGTTGTGACAAAACACCATGGCCAAGGCAACTTATAGAAAAGGGGTTTATTTGAGCTTCAGTTCCAGAGGGTTAGAGTGGGCAAAGGCAGCAGAAGCAGGAAGCTGAAGGCTCACTGCTGGGAGGCCTTGATGGTCAGAGGTTACAGTCTACCATGGCCTGGCAACTTTCTCCAGGTTCAGCAACAGGAAGGACGCCCTCCCCAGCAAGGCTTCCTGCCCTTTTTGGGAGGATGTCTCTAGGCCAGGGTGCCTGACTTATCTCAAGGATGACCCTTGGGGTAGTTCCCTGCAAATGCTATTCCCCTGCTGACCACATGGTAATTAAAAACATACTCTAGCTATTGTCATAGGGTCCTGCTGCCTAACCTAGCTTTATGGTAGGAGTGTGTTGTTTAATGCAAATTGAATGATTCCCTAGTTATGCTCCCCAATCCTTTGTATTTCCCATGTCTAGAATACAGCAGAGTTGTCTCACTGAAGTCATCTCCCAGAGGGCTATCTATGTTTTATCCATAGCCCTCTGAACCCTGTTCCCTACTTCTGCTCCCTCCACCTTCTTGGACCAGTGATCAAAGAAAGATCCCTGAGGAAGAAGGGGACCCCCAGCTGGTGAAAAGACCAAGCAGACACCATAACAGGCTGCTCAGTCTTTTCTCAGAGATCAGGCCTCAATTTCAATTTCCTGAGACTTGAGCAAGCAGTTTCTGGGAGGGCCATGAACAAAAGACATAGTCCTTGCAGTAGATCCCTTTCTGCACATACTCTGACTGCTCAAGGTTCAGTTAATTGTTTACTGTCCAGGACCCCTCACCAACTTAGAGCTATGTGCATGAGTCAGTGTGAAAGCCTGGGCCACTGAGTCAGGCCCCACAGTCAGTATGTACTAGGCTAGCCAGCCTCCATGGCAGCTCAAGGACAGAGCCTGGGACTTGTGCAGACCTACCCAAAAATGGATAACTGTAACCTCCAACTAATCTTAGCCAATTAAAAGTTACTAACATGATTACCACTCACATAAACCATCCTGAGTCCTTTCCTCTGTAGTCTGTAGACTCCAAACCCCCTTTGCTTTAAAAATCCTACCCCATTGCTGCTCAGGATCTCTCCTGCTCTGCTGCTGCATCTGACAGATGGAGAGTCCTGAGTTAACTTAAAACAATACAAAGACTCTGCTTTTGGAAAGGATTCTGTCTCTTGGTGTTCTTTGGGGGACTCTGGGTATAACACTGGCACCTATGAACAGGGACTCCTCAGGATGCACAGGGCTTATGGGTATTCGCCCTGACATCATCAGGGTGTTAATTTTTGATATGGCCATCCCTCAGAGGACCTGCAAGTCTCTTTTCTCTTCTCCCTCTGCTTTACTTTTGGTTCTCTGTCATGGGAAATTCTGCTTCTCATCAGCTAAGACATGATGTCTAAACTGTTGCAGGAACAGTTTGTCCCAACTGTGGTCGCTTGAATGCATGCAGGGCAAAGCCTTTGTCTGTCAGGCAGGGCAGGGCAGAGCCTCTGACTCCCCACCATGTGCTGCAAAGGCTGTGTCTCCATGTGCAGTCCGGGGCAGGGGATGGGGGGGTTAAGGGGGTGCGGGTGTGTCTCTGCCAACAAATAGCAGGCAGGGTGGGTACTTCATCTGAGTGATCAAAATAAAAGGAATTTTCCACTTTCTACTCCTTTTCCTTTGCTCCTTTCATCTACTAGGCCATTTCTGTCTCTCTATCTCTCTCTCTCTTTCTCTCCCCACCCCCCGTAGGTGTTGCCTCTGCAGCCTGCACACAGACACTTGCTGGCAACAGTGTTTGTTGAATCATGGGGTCAAGGGAGCCAGGTAGGTCCAAAGGTAGTGAGTTATCTCAATTGATTGTTCACAGTGAGTACAGAGTCAACTCCTCTTCTACACTTTCCCCCTGCTGGTGCCTCCCTCCCCTCTCCCAGGAGCTAAAAGTCCTACTAAAAGTCTGTTCTCTGTATATTACAATTACACTATCAATTCTTATCTCAGGATTTAAAAGTTGCCCATCAGGCATGGTTTAAAATTTATATAATTCATAACAAAGTGTCTTTCCCATGGGAACTTTGGTTTTTGTTTTGTTTTGTTTTGTTTGATCTATTTGGTACATTCTGGTGTGTTCAGCAAAAATTTAGATGGTTTTTGTGTTCTATTTTATTAAAAAGCTGTGTCTAGAGTTGAGGTCTAGCTCTCCCCTTCTCTATATTCAAGCACATTTTAAAGCTCCCTCTTTGCCCTGTGTCAGGTTATGTTCCTGGCACAGAGAGCAGTAGAACAGTCAAAAATATTAAATTTGGTTTGTGTAAACATTCTAAACCTCGAGATTTATAAGTTCATTTTATTGGATTTGGTTAAAAATCTGTTAAATCTATTTTTTAAAAAGTTTTCACTTACAACTAGTAACACAGGGTTGGTAGTTAAAAATCTATACATAGGTAATCTTAAAGAGACCATGTGCCATGATCCCATTCTGGCATATAAGCAACACGTTGGCTTGCTGCCATCTCTAGACTGCCATGTGCATGGTCACCATCTTTGCTAGGGTTGGAGAAGATGAATGCCTTGTGACTTCACCACTATATAATTAGAGGTCATCACGTGGAATGGGCCTACAAAGGAGAAAGCAATGGGTCTCCAAGATATCTTATATTAGGATGGATTTTTGTGTGATAATTTCTGTCTTGTCCCAAAAATAAAGGTCCATAAATAAATCCCAGATATTAAATATTAAATAATCTACACTATTAGAGTTTGTTTTTACCTCATGTGGGTTGTGGTTGTACCCTGTTTCTTCCCTCTTGAAGTAAAAAAAAAAGGGGTACCTTATTTTCAAAAGGTCATAAACTTGTATTTGAAAAAATTTTTTAATTATATAAAACATTTCAGTTATAAAAATGCTAAATATATATTAAGAAACAGCCTTTAAAATATTTAGTACTTTTAAGGCTATAGAACATCTTATGTTCATAAAATGTTTTGTTAATATACAATCTTGATAATAGCTTTAACAACAACAAGCACCCATTTCTTTTCCCAAAGCTTCAGCTTTCTTCTCAGTTCCCTTCATGGGTAAAATTCACACCACAAGTCTCACTCTCCTAGAGCTACTACTAGGTCTAGCAGTTTTCCTTGTTACCAGACTCAGAAAAGAGATAAACTCATAAAACAGATTCAATGGAACCTTTTACTATTCCTTTTCTTAAAGGAACTCACTCTACGATGACTGCCCTCAGTAATCAACCACCTGAGTCTCCTGGTGAATGGCCAGATACTTAAAAGGTGTAAAGCTTAAACCTTAAGTTGTGATGATCTAGGAAAATGTTTTAGGGTCTAAGAGGATGTATGAATGCAAGTTATAAAGGTCTGAGGATGTGAAAGCTTAAGTTGTGATTTAAAAAGTGACTTAGGTGTGTAAATGCAAGTTATAGAGGTCTGAAGACATGAAGTGTTTTGAGATACATGGATGGATACAATTTATAAAGGTATAAAGAAGGCTTAAGATATATAAAAATGTTTCAGATTTCTTTCCCCTTCTATGCTATTGTTATCCTAAGATTTCAAAATTTCAGAGTTTTAACATTAACCAATGGAATTAGGACAAGCTATGAATCTAGCTCTGGAAACACTGACTACTTATTGTTTAGTCATAAGCTCAAGATTTTAAGTTTCCTTGGTTGTCCTCTAAATATAGACTTTAAGGTGCTTCTCATAGAACTAAAGACATTTCTGTCCTCTCTATATCTCAACAGTTTTCCACTTGACTGATAATCACCATCCAGGGAATACCTGCAAACCACAAGCTGCTGAGCTCTGACTTGCTAAAAGCTGATGTGAACCAGTCCAGCTGATATGAATGCCCCCTGTCCCTTCACCTGGAACAGCTAATCAGATGTTTCTGATAAATGCCCTATTGCCCAGTCTTTAACTAGCCTTTCAGTCTTCCTGAGCCCTGACAACCTATGTCCCAGTTCAGCTGGAAGCAGCTACAGAAGAGGATACAACGTCCTTGCCCCCATAACAGTTGCTAAACAAGGCCAAGTCCAAAAAAGCCATCTCCCAGAGGGCTATCTCTGTCATATCTATAGCCCTCTGAACCTGTTCCCTCCTTAGGCTCTCTCCACCCTTGTGAAGCATTGGCCAATGATTCCCAAGGAAGGGGAACTTCATGCAAGAAAACATCAAAGTAGGAATATCTTTGAAATCTCAAAGGCCACCCCTAGTATTCTACCTCCTCAGGAAGGCCACATCTCCTAGACATCCCCAAATAGTGACACCATTTGGAGAATGTAACTGCAAGTTTTTTTGTGTCCCACCTGGCCCGTGGTCAGGACAAATTTCTCTCACCCTCCAGTTGCTCAGACCCAAATAAACACACACAGGCTAATATTATTTTTAAACTATGGCCATGGCAGACTTCTTGTTATCTAGTTCTTTTATCTTAAATGAACCCATAGCTATTAATCTATGTATCTCTGCCTCCAGATTGCTAGGATTAAAGGTATATGTGCCACCATTTACAGACCTCTATGTTTTTCTAGTGGTTGTTCTGTTCTCTGACCCCAGATAAACTTATTAGGGTACACAATATATTGAGGAACACAATATCACCTAACTTATAAGGGAATTAGAAAGAGTGGGTGGGGAGCATATAAATCAACAAAGTGAAAATTACAAGAGGACTGGATGGTCACTAAGATAATTATTGCAGGTATTCGGTAACTAGCACTGATCTAAGTTAATCTCTAAATTTCACAAGGAGGCTGGGAAACAAGGGTCCTGTTTCCAGATGTGCACTGAGCAAACTCATTTCTTTAGGTAGCCCTAAAGTTTTCTCAAGCAAGCACTTTAAGAGGACCTTAAAGAGGGTAAGAGTCTTTACCCACTATGGCAATCGCTCTGAGAGCAATTATTATACTGCCAACAGTGACAAATATCAAGATGCAACTCTATACTCTCCCTGACAACAGTCTTCTGAGGAATTCTGTTTATCTTTTATGGATGTTGACTTTGGTAAAACTGGATCTATGACTGTGCTATGGGATAGAAATTCAGTATGATCCAGTATTAAGCCAAGTGGGAGGTAATTAAACATAGAAATTATAGGGGAAGAATAAGGCACATGGAGAGCATAAGTGTGGACTTTTAAAGAACACATTTGGAACCATATATACCATGTTGGTGACTCTCAAGTTGCATCTCAAAGGATGGCTAGGAAACTTTCGTCTTTCTTTTTTTTTTTTTTCTTTCATTTTGATAAATGAAATTCTAGGATAACTCTGGAGGTGCATTGAATGGTATTATAGTCTAAAAGTAAGAGCCTCTGGGGATGTACAAAGGAGTTCGTTAGATCACATCTTATAACAAGGACTATTGGGGTCCAGCCCCAGATAGCCCTTTCCCAGGGTCCGAGTCAGAATCTACAACCAGCTGAGGATCTAATCTTAGGAATATTGAAAGAATATATACACTAAGCTCTTTCAGTCCACTCACTTTATTCTTCTAAGTCAATTCTACAAGTGCCGTGGGGATCCCAGTTTTTATACACTTACAAACAGTAATTCTTTGGCAATGCAATGTGAGGCTTGAAGTTTTCAGGGTCATAGAGAGAGGTGATAAGTTCCACACACAGAGCAGTAATTGTCAGCTTTGATTTACAACCCAAAAGGGGAGTGACTAATGGAGGCAGAGTCAACTCAGGGCCAAAATTGATTAGGGAACCTAAAAAGAAGTTTATGTGCTCAGACTATAATCTTAGAAGTGGCTAGGTAAAAAGTTAGGAGTCTATATGTCAGTATAAGTCATGGGTAAAGTAAAACTGTCTTTTTTTCCTTCAGCATCACTTTTGGCTCAGCCTATCCTGGCGGCGCTGCTTTCTGGCACTTTTGCACTGAGTTAATTGCTAAAGGGGGAATCTTTAGAACTAAGAATAACACCTGGGCTATGGAAAGAGAGGAGAGTTTAAGCTTAATTAGCACAAGAAATGAAGCTTGGCACCTATCATCCACCTGGCCTTGGTGGTTGTTGCATAGGGTCAGTGGAAATACTTACCACATCTCAGGAACTAGCAGATGGCTGAATACCATCCTGGTAATAGCAGGCAGTAAATCTCTTAAATTAGGGTCTTGTGTTAATAAACGGGGGTGAAGGTAAGAAATTAAGAATTTAATGTTAGTGAGATTAGCTTCTCTTATCTGTAGGCGAGATGAGTTCAGGGAACGCTAATGCTTATCTATCTACATTCTGTCCTTGGAGGTTTGAGAAGTATCTCAGATGAAATACTTTTGTCCAGAGATGGCACTGGCCAGAGATGTCTGCTAATGAAGATAATTACAGAAAGGCAGACTCTAAGTCTGTGCTAGAACAAGAGGAACAAATGCCTAAATATGGGAAATGGGTCTTGACTGTGTGACTGTTTTCAAGCACAGCTGGGGAACGTTACCCAAATATCCCAAATGTGTAGGGGAAGTTGTGTTCAATGAGTGACCAACCTTACTGTTAGAAGTTCTTGGGGAAAGAATCAAATGGGAAAGCTACAATAGCACACAAGAAATTCACTGCAGGAAACAGCTAATATATTCGAAAGCCAATGTCACCAAAACGCCTCAAGTTTTGGCTTTCCTCTGGCAAAACCCTTGGCTATGTCAGGTTTTTAGCCTTGTAGTGCCAGCTCCATTCCTACTTCATATTTCTTCAGCTCACAGCCGAAGTGAATTCTTGCTATAAGGGATGTTTCTGATGAGAAGCCTAGAAAATTGCAGGTTTACAGCCTTAAGCAAATGCTACTATGTTGGAGCTTTGACTATCAGCTGGTAAGAGGCTTCAGCCAAACTCCTGGGTAAGGACCTCCTCTTCCTTCTCTGGCCTGTACTTTTCTTTCTATCTTGCCTCAGTATGTACACTTCAATAGCAACATGGGCTTCATGCTTGACAGCAATTTTCTATAGCCACTCTAAACATTCTAAAGAAATGTTGGAAATGACCAGTGGGCTATTAACTCTAATTCTCCTGGAGATGTTCTCTTGGTATGACTGTGGCCCTCCCTTTGCTCACTCAGCTAACAGGTGAAGGTCTGGAGAATGAATCTCAAGTATGAAACCAGATCAGGAAACCACAGCTAAGTCACAAGTCCCACACACTACTTGTCATTTGGGCTGAGTAAGACACTGTGATTATGAAGACAATGTTATGGGTTGAGAGCCAAAACTACCTACAGCTCTCTTAGTTCCTCTCAATGGACCCTCGCTATCTCTTTATCTAAGCTAACATCTTCCTGACAATTAGATAAAACTCTTAGAAAATACAGTTACGTTTCACAGGCTCTACCTCATCTCCACCAAGTCAAAAGCTGACTGCCATAAGGTAACATCTGACACCTGCGGAAGAGAGTCCCCTGCCTTGCTGCAGCCTACTTATCTGAGGTTCTCACCAACATAACTAGCCACTGTGCTGAACCATGCATTTCTTTTGTTCTGTGACAGTGTAAGTTCACATTACTTTTTCTGTTGTCATTAAGCCTTTTGGGACAACATTTTGAGATAAACTTGTATATTAACACACTTTAAAAGTATTCTCCTTTTTGTTTGTGTTTTGCTGTTCTTATTTGTTTCTCAGCTAAAATATTTTAGAGGAAGCTAATCATGAGAGTCATTCTTGTCTTTATGATTCATGGTAAGTGTGTCCAAAATTGTCCTTTCTTGCCTTGTTAGCCTTTCACACATGTGTTCCATAATCTTGAGTTTGCTGGATTCTTTCTTTACTGTTTTATGTTAGTATGCAAAGTAGAGAGAGATGAAGGAGATGGAGTGGGGTTGGGAGGTCAACCATAGCCAAATATGTACAGGATTGTTTTTTAAACAATCTGGAGTTGGACACAATCCCCTCTGGCTTCCTGTTTAAATGTGTCATGTGTTCCTACCTGAACTGCCATCATTGTCTTCTACCATCGTGCATCCTAGCCAAGCAGCCTCCGTCAGAACTAAACCAAAGTAGGCTCCATCCTTTTGAGTCTCCATAACTGTAAGCTAAATAAACTCATTTTCTTTATAAAGTTAGTTACCTCTAGTGTTTTTTATAGCAACAAAAGCTAACTAACAATTCTTTTTCGCAGAATCTTCTTCACTTTCTTTGAGAAATCATACTGCCTAAATTCTATATTTCTGTATGTCTTCCTACTTTATCTTGGCTCCATTCTCTCCCTCTTCAATTTCCCCTGAAAGATAAAATTGAATAACAACTGTTAACAAGAGTTGCCCAACTTCTTGAGAACAGAGTGAAACTATCAGAGCAATCCTCAACCTCTCAATTTGCACAGAGGGAAATCCTTAAGACTTTCTATCAAGGGCTACCAGATGAAATGACAGGATAAGCAATAACTACTTTCTCATACCAACCAAAGGAAGAACGAGTATGCTAGTCTTTCAGTATCAGGTTGCATCTTTATAAGACAGGATTATTTTTAAGTGTTTCCGGAGAAAAATAATTATTTTCTGGAAAACTTAAATATATTGGATGAAGCCAAAAAAAAAAAAAAACTCTCGAAGAGATTTGACCAAAGAAAAGACAGGTAGTTCTGCAATTCTCAAAGAAACTGTAACCTCAGATTATGGGAGAAATGCCAATATTTCACAGGGATATAATACTAAGCACCAACCCAACCCACCCTAAATAAGTAGGAGTTTACTATGAAGCAGAAAGACCAACTTGCTGGATTAATCTTTTCCATTCCTACTTCCCCAACCCATATGAACAGAGAAGAAAAAGAGATAATCTTCCAGGGTTTTTAAAAATCTACAAAAAGACATGTAACTAATGAACTACTTCTTCAGGGAAGTCCCACCTCCTACCATCCATCTCCTCTCACTAGTAGAACTATATGATAAAAGTTATCAAAATAAATCATCCATTTGTTAGGTCAGAGATCTCAAGATCTAACTTTCCCTAGAAAATTCAACACAGACTCCTAGATGATTCTCAGTCCAATCAAGTTGGCAATTAAACTTTCCAGAGGTTACAAACTCTTAGTGAGTATATGCCTCTCCCCCTCCCCTCCAAAAAAGAGGAAAAATAAGAAATACCAGATGGAGAGCCTCAGTTCCAATCCACACATGTGCAGATGTGAAGTGCCAGGATCCTGTGCTATTACCACTACCTTTAGTCATACAAAGATGACAATGGTCTGTGTTGGCTGTTCCACTCTCTTCTGCTAGCATACAGTGGGGGGAGCAAGGAGTACAGAAGGAATGAAGCAGAATTTAAAGTACCCTGAATCAAGGGGAATGGAAAAATACCCAATTAAAGACATTTGGAGGCTCAGAAGCCCCTCGGTTGTGTAGAAAGTGTGCCTCGTCTATACAAAGCGCTGGCTTTTGTCCCTAGCACCACATAAACAGGGTACTTGAGAGGTAGAGATAGAAGCATCCGAAGTTCAAGGTCATTATCATCCACAAATCAAGTTCACGGCCAGCCTAGGTTACATGAGATCAAGTGTGTGTGTGTGTGTGTGTGTGTGTGTGTGTGTGTGTGTGTGTGTAAAACCCTGAATAAATTTTGGATATAAAAATTTTGACAACTAGGATTCATCATCACACATGTCATACATCATATATTACTACACCCATATTCACTGTATCTTGTATTATATAACTATAAAATAAAACCTGTAGAAAGATATTCCCTGCTATGATTTGAATATGTCTCCCAGCTGTGGTATATTAGAAACTCAATCTCCCACGCAACTATGTTGGAAAAGGAATATCTTAGGAAGAATTTACACCATGAGAGCTCATGTATGGATCCATGTTGCTACATGATGAGCCAACAGCAATGAGTTCTCTGGTCTGCTCTTCCGCCAGGTGAAAAACAGTTATCCACCTCTAAGGGATGCAAGGTTCAAGGCACAATCTTGGAAGTATAGAGAACAGGCCCTCACTAGACACTAACCCTGCCAACACCTTGATCTTGAACTTTCCAGCCTCTGAATATGAAACACCTACTTCAGCTCATTATAAATGATTCAAGCTGTAGTATTCTTTTACAACAGCACATGATTGACTAAAACACTCCACCAGATGGTAAAGGCTTTTATCCCTGGGGAGTGGCAGAGAATGTGGATATAGTGGAAGCATTTTCTTTGGGGTATTGTTTTTGTTTAATAAATCAGGACAGAGGTTACAAGTACATACACACACACACACACACACACACACACACACACACACACACCCCACATAGCTGTAAGAGTTTTAAGTTTTCTCTGGTACCACCTGGCTCCCACAGCCCCGCGGTCCCACAGCAGCTTTTAAAATAATCACTCAGAGACTTATATTATTTTCAACTATATGGTCTAATGGCTCAGGCTTCTCGCTAGCTAGCTCTTACATCTTAAATTAACACATATCTATAAATCTATACTTTGCCACGTGGCTTGTGGCTTACTGGTACTTTACATCTTGATCTCATGACTGTGGCTAACAGTGTCTCCTCTGCTCTCCTTTTTCCTTCCTCTCTCTCCAGTTGGAATGTACCACCTAACCTTATTCTGCCTCACCATTGGCCAAACAGCTTTATTTGTCAACCAATCAGAGCAACACATATTCATAGCATACAGAATGACATCCCACAGCACATACACACACACACACACACACACACACACACTGGAGTATGCTCATGTGTCTCTCAGTCTGCAAAACATTCCACACCCATCATCTCAGAGATCCCTAAGGAAGGCAATCATCATCCTCAGCCCAGTTTTTCAGAGGGGGAAATGAGGTTCAGAGCTCAGTCAGTCCAGACCTAGAGTCTGGCAGCCAGAAAGTAACAGAGGTACATTTAGGTCCTGACCGCCCCCCCCCACCCAGCTCCTAGTCTCACATTCCAGCTCTAACATCCTGAAATTGATAAATTTAACAACTTTATCTGTTCTTCCTGTGGTCCTATTTCCTTCAGATTTGCATGATGTAAGGGAGGATATTTTACAACATGGTCTGCTTCCATCTTCATGGTGTGCAGCTTCTCCTGGGCTTTGATTTCATAATTCATTTATAACTATTGAATAACTTCCATGACATGCCTTGGGGCACAGTGTTAGACTGTCTTTGTTTTGATCACAATTTCTAAAGACATTAGTGGCTTGTAGAAATTTTGTGGCCAGAAATTTGACATCCTGTCATGAGTATCACTCGGGCTATCCTCCCTCTGGGGCCCAAGGAGAGAACATTTCTTCATTTATCCTGATTTCTGGTAGCTCCACGCTTTCTTTCAATTGTAACTGAAACCCTCAAATTTCTGCCTAAGTCTTTACTTGTTTTCTATATCAAATCTGCAGTCTGCTTAAAAGGACACTGTGGTTACACTCAGGGACCACCTAGATAAGCCACAATGTTTTTCCCCTTGTCTCAAGACTCTTAATTAAAAACACATCTTTAAACTGTGTAAGCTGCTATCACAGGTTCTGGGGATTAGATCTGGATATTTTTTAAAACAATGACTTAGCCAGTTGCAAACAATCAAATAACAGGAAGTCCAAGATAAACCTCATAGATAATTTTCCTCTATTGTCAGGCAGAACAAGACAAATGGATTATAGAAACTCCAGATGGACTGACCGTGTTACAAAACCCAAGTGTTGGAAAGAAGTTAGAGAATGCCATCTATTCTAAAACCCACAGTTTACAGATGAAAAACACAAATGAAATAATATTAAATTCCATGTTATAGGTAGTTTGTTAGGATTATAGTGCAATAATAATAAAACTGGCCTCATTACAGTCATTATGAGAATGCAACAGAATAAAATTATGTCCAGCATCTTTTATGCACTTCAGGCATCTTGAGCTTCTATAAATGCTACATTGTTGGTATTGATTATCATAATTATTACCAGGCCAGGATGTTGAAATGACTTTCTCACCACAAGCTAAACAGTAAAACAGCCAGAACTAACTCTCTGAACTACTGAATTCCCAATGCAGTACATTTTCCCACATAACAAAGTATCCCTCAAACCAGAAATGCAGAACATGCCATCTTGTTCTGACGTGTCTCTATTCTTGCTTTCCATCACTAGGGTGACCTTGAGGGGCACCTCACTTTCCTACCTACCTCTTTGTCTGAATAAATACATAATCACCATCATTCTAGATCACTTAATTTCCAAAAAATCAAATAATACTCATTCCCATCAACTCTGTAACACTAATCATATTCTAGCAACTGTTCTAAGGGCATATGGGCATGTGAATACCCATAAATGTACATTCATGTGTAAATATGTATGTGTATACACACAAACACATTCATGGATATATAAACAGCTAAGGTTTTCATATAATCCTGGTTACAAGAGTACCAAAAAAAAAAAGAGAGATTTAAGTCTGGGATGAAAAATTGAGGGAGGATTTATGGGGTAACAGGTTAAGAGAAAAATAAAAATTAACTATTGAAAGTGAGGATTCCAAATAGAGGGAGTTGTGTGTGTAAATGCAGGAAAGTCTGCAGGAGCAGCCCCCATGAGCTGCATTGTTATAACTCAATTGGCAGGGTCACACTACTACTTGTGCAAATGCAGGGAATACTCTTTTTAATGTATAGGTGTTTTGTCTGCATGTATGTCTGTGCAACATTTTCATGCCTGTTGCCTACAGGGACCAGAAAAGGACCTTGGACCGCCCTGGAACTAGAATTCAGATAGTTGTGAGCTACCACATAGGTGCTGGGATTTGAACCTAAATCCTCTAGAACAGCAGCCAGTGTTCTTATCCACCAACCTATCTCTCCAGACCCCAGAAAAATTCTCTTATGTTGCAGGTCTTGTGATGAAAAAAAATACAAAACAGCAACAACAAAAACCTCCATATTATGTTAGGCAGTCTTCTTTGTACCTACTAGAAATTTGTCTCTGACGCCAGTCTCTGGAAGATAACTTCCCAGTAACCCTGACTCAGTGACCCCCACCCAGAAATACACATTTGTGGTCATCTGCTTTGTAATGATATAACTGTTTCTTTTTTTGGCTTCTGTAACTTGCTTATACAGACATTCAAGGACTATTTTGAGATCTCCCTAACTACCTAATCTTGGCTGAGTAAAACAGTTCCTGTTTTGCTTGTGCAGCTACTCAAGATCTTCTTGTGGTTTTCCCCTTTAAAAATCATTTTCTCACCCCTCTTCACATGGCAGTCTCTACTTTGGCTCAGAGATTGCTATCCTGCTAACAGTATCAATAAATTTAATTGTAGGCAGAAATTTCTCTCCCACCTGCCTGTTCCCAAATAACCTGCAGCTGCTTCTTAAATAATTGACTCTGAGGCATAATATTACTTATAAATGCTCAGCCGGTAGCTCAGGCTTATTACTAACTAGCTCTTATGCTTAAATTAACCCATAATTCTTATCTATGTTTAGCCACATGGCTTGGTATCTTTTCTCAGTGTGTCATTCTCATCTTACTTCCTCTGTGTCTGACTGGTGACCCCTTGACTCCACCTTCCTTCTTCCTAACATTCTCAGTTTGGCTTTCCCACCTAACTTCCTGCCTAGCTACCAGCCAACCTGTGTTTTATTAAACCAATTCGAGTGACAAATCTTTACAGTGTACAATAGGATTATTCCACAGCATTTAACTAATTGTAATTCAGACTAAATCTGTGGGAGCCTTCTGTAGATGTGTACTGAAGTGAGTTATTTGTCCTCTTTAGAAATTTGCCAGGATACTTAGGGTTAAGAGCATGTTTTAGCCTTCAGATCTGAGTTTGGTTCCCAGCAGCCTCATTGGGTGGTTCAGAATTGCCCATAGCTCCAGCTCTAGAGGACCCAATGCTCTTTTCTGGACTCCATAGACACCTGTGTGCATGCACGCATGCACACACACACACACACACACACACACACACACACACACACACACTGTGATGTCAAATTAAATGTTTCCATTAGACTGAGAGATGCTGGGCAACTGGTGTGAACCACATGTCCAACTAACATGTTCATCTAATGCCTCTTCAGCTCCACCAAAGAGAATGCCCTGTATATTCATGGTGAGCAGTCTCAATCTCCAAAACAGAACTCTGCAGTCCCAGTACACTCACCACTTACATTTCACAAGCTTCTAAGCTATGACCATGACAAATTTATATATTTGATTCTATATTTCCCTCCTTTGACCTTTCTGAAGATCAATGAATTTAATAATATAGCAATGCCTGTCCTCTGTATGATGTCTATACAATTTAAAGAAAATTAGAATATTCTTACTTCCTTTACCATTGGTAAAGTGGTAAAGTAACACTGGTGAACACTGACAACATAGTAGAATTGTCTTCTCCATTTTTTCCTGTCCTCTCATCATTTGAAGAAAATGCTTCCACATAGATACTTGATCTCTCCTCTGCACTACCTTATAGCATCAAAGTTATTCTTCAAAACAAGCCAGCCCCTGTCTAGTCCTTCTCTGTCCTCAGTGCCTAGGAAGAAATCTATATCTTTTTTTTTAGATATAGTTTTATTCTAATGTAAATCTATTTTGGGGTTGTCTCTTTATTATACTCTAGGTTGGAGTCATAATGAATATTTACTATTTCTCCAATATGTTATACTCTCTTTTTTTTCTTTTACTGAAAATAGATTTTTTTTCAGCTGAGACCCTTTTGGGTGAGGACTCAGAGGATTTCAGTCAAGGGATTCATAGAGATGGTGAAGTAATAGGTGGTGACTGTGGCTTGCTCTGCTTCTCTAAGCTTTCACCCTAATATCTGGCTCTAGGTTTTTTATTAAAAGACCTTTTAAGATTCATGTTACAATAATATATACACAAAGGACCTATAACATGGTGGGGGTGGGTTGGGGAGAATGCCCTGACTTATCATTGTGAGGCAAAGAATCTCCAAAGATGCCATTGAGTTTTGTTGTGTTGTGTGGGCCATCGATGGCCTACCATTATGAGTGATCTGTTTGCCCCAGTGAGACTCCCTTGGAGAAAACTAATTTTTTTTCATTTTCAAGTAGCTATCAGTTGAATATAGCTTCTGGGTTAGGGATAAGGGTGTCTTAGTTAGGGTTGCCATGACCATGGCAACTCTTCTAAAGAAAGCATTTCATTGATGTGGCTTGCTTACATGTCAGAGGTTCAGTCCATTATGGCAGTCTTCAGGCAGATGCGGTGCTTGAGTAGTAGCTGAGAGTCCTAAATCTTGCAGGCAACAGGAAGGTGACTGAGGTCACCACTCCTTTATTCCATTTCTTAATCCATTTATCTCCTTGAACACAAGACTTTGCTCTGTTCCACTTCCTGGTACTCTTTTTTTTTTTTTTTTTTTTATTTACTCGGCTCAGCTTGCTTCTTTTCATGATAAATCTTCATTAGAGTTATCACTAATAACTACACTACAGAATCTAGGTTGTTTTGAGATTTCTTCTGCCAAAGGAATTAGTCCAAAACTCTTCACTTTGACCTCAAGCAGACCCTTTGGACAAGGGCAAAAGGCAGCACTTTCTGCACCAAAATATCACAAGATCTCTAGGCAACATACCAAAATTCTTCTTCTCTGAAAACTCTTGAGTAAGCCGTCAGCAGTTTAAATAAGTCTTAGTACCTCTGTTTTTCATGCTCCTATTAGTACAACCCATTAAGCAGTGCGTAAAGCATTCCACTGCTTTCTTAACCCAAAGTAACAAAGTCCAGATTCCTCCAAACAGAATATGGTCTGGCCTATCACAACAAGTACCCTAGTCCCTGGTACCAACTTGTGAGTTAGGGTTTCTGTAGCTATGAAGAGACAACATGACCACAGCAACTCTTATAAATGAAACATTTAATTGAGGTGGCTTGCCTTACAATTTTTTTCTAATTGTGTGTGTGTGTGTGTGTGTGTGTGTGTGTGTGTGTGTGTGTGTGTGTGTTTGTACACTGTGGAAGTCAAAGAACAATTCTATGGCATCTGTTCTTTCCTACCACATTATGTTGGTTACAGGGATTGAACTTTGTATTTCAACACAAAATAGTGCTGATCAAGGAGTCTGAAGCACCTGCATTTTTTTTTCAAACTTGCTCTCAGTAAATCTTAACTAATACTCCCATCTTGTGGTTTGATTCAATATTACAGCACTACAAAACTGATGGTTTAAGAATTTGAGAAACCCTTACTCCCACCAGCCTAGCTCACACAGACAGGAAAGCCGAAGCACCAAAAACCAGGTGTTTTGTCCGAGGTTGCCCAGTCAGTGACCATGGAGATAATAAGAATGTCTTCCACCTCTGACTGCCTTGTCACTTATCAGATCCGCAGGACAGGCTAGGGGAAAAGCAGCTTTAGTGAGCTCATTACTCTGTGGGGCTTTCTAAAACTGGAAAGCACTGGGTGGTACTTGCCCTCCAGGATCTAACAAAGAAGAGAGGAAGCTACTGTGACTCAACCCACAGTAACTCATTTCATAAAAGGCAGGGCCCTTGCTTGGGTGGATAACAGCTCAATGTTTTGTCTTGTGGGGTTTCATGGAGATGGGTTGGTTGGTTGGTTTTCAGACAGAATCTCATACAGCCCAGGCTGTCCTCAAAATCACTCTATAGCAAAGGATAACCTTGAATTCCTGATCGCCCTGCCTTTACCTCCCAAGTGCTAGGATTGCAGACGGACACCACCACCATGCCAGATTTATGTGGTTCTGGAAGCTGAGCTTGGGGCTTTGTGCATCCTGGGTAAGCATTCCATGAACTAAGCTATATCCCAAGCTCAAATTGCTATGTTTCAAACAATGTCTGACTCAACAGCAGATAAGGAGGCACTTGCTTATCACATGGCAGTTGTAACAAGAATATTGGGTACTGTTCACCCTCATCACTTTATTAGGACCACAGAACTAGGCCAATGAGATGGCTCAGCAAGTAAAGGGGCTTGTCACCCAGTCTGATAATCTAAGTTCGATTCCTGAAACCCATGTGGTAGAAGGAAGAAGACATGGAATTCATAAAAGAATAGGGTGTGGGGTCCTGGAAGGAGTTGGAGAAGAAATTTTGAGATTGATACTATCTGAATATGTTGCATTCAAGTGGAAAATTACCAAAGAATATGTAATTTTTAAAAAGAGTAACAAAGCAGAGCAGGTTGGCTGACAGTAGGTCCACATCTCTCCTTCTGCTCCTCCACATCCAATCCCCCAGTCTCATCCGCTGCTCTATAGCAGAACATGTGCAGCCTCCTTTTCTTCTGTGAGCCCATGCCCAATAGATCACAAAGATCTTCTCCCCCAATCTTCCTTCCCCCAACTCATCCCATTTTCCTAGTCTCCAATACCAGCAAGCATTCCCTGGAAACACAACTGCCTAGCAGGCCAGAGAAACAAGAAAACCAAATGAAGACCTTCACCACTCCCTCCTCCCCCCAAGTCCAACTCTCCCATCCCCCCCCCAACCCAATCTCATTCCTAGCTCTCTACAGAACATGAGCTGCAGTCTTCCTCCCCCACCTCTGCCTGCCCATATCTGTGTGTAGATGAATGTCTAAACCGTCTTATTTAACACAGAGCCAAATACAGAGGTATAAGCCAGAGATCAAAGCAATAGCCACCAACTAACCTTAGCTTACCACCTCGAAGTAGCTTCCTGAGAGAGCTTCTTCCTGTCTAACCTGTGCCTTTATTGCCTTCCTGTTCTGCCTTCTCATTGGCTCTAAGCCCAGTCACATCACTTTCTCGTCACTGCCTGTCTATATAGACCTCCAGGTCTCTATGATTGGTACTGGAATTAAACATGACAATCTTCCTTCCCCCAACTCATCCCATTTTTCCATGTGTCACCACGATTGGCTGTGTCCTTGAACACAGAGACTCTGCCTGCCATGTGATTGGATTGAGGGCGTGTGCCACCACTGCCTGACTTCTGTTTATGGCTCCCTATGACCTCTGATCTCCAGGCAAACTTTATTTATTAACATACAAATAAAATGTCACATTTCAGCACAAATAAAATATCACCACATCTGTGGATCCTACAGACCATTCCCTCCTAATCTCCCTCCCCTCACTTGTCATTTTATCCAAGCCCCCAACTCCAGCAGGCACACCCTGATAACCCACAGCCAATGTCTGCCAGAAACCCAGGTAGGCTGCTTGCAGATCTCCTCTTCTTCATCTGTTCACCAAGATCCAATCCCCCAGTATCATCCTTAGCTTTGTAGCAGAACACCTGTGGTAACCTTCCCTGGCCCACCCTTGCCATCTCCTGTGGATCCCAGAGATTTTCCCCTTCTAACCTCCCTCTGGCTTACTCCTTGCTTTGTTCCAGCCCCCAATCACAGCAGACATGCCCTGCTAACTCAAGGACCACTGTAACTCTAATTTTAAGTTGTCTTAAAATAAAAAAACCTGGAGCCAGATATTAAGGTAAATGCTAAAAGATTAGAGGAGACAAAGGAACAAGCCACAGCTACATCTCACCTTGCCAACTACACAAATCCTCTGACTGAATGTCTCTGAGTCCTCAGCCAAAAAGTTCCAGCTGAACAGGCTTCCAGCTGAAAAGGGCTTCAGCTGAAAAGGGTTCCAGCCAAAAAGGCTTCTAGTTCCTGTCTCCTCATGCCTTATATACCTTTCTTTGCCTAGTGCTGGGATTAAAGGTGTGTGATTCCCAAGTACTGGGATTCAAAGTATGTGCCACCACTGCCTGGCTCTGTTTCTCTCCTGGACTGAATCAATCTCATGTAGTCCAGGGTGGCTTTGAACTCACAGAGACCCAGACAGATCTTTGTCTCCTGAGTGCTAGGATTAAAAGGGTGTGTCATCACTGCCTGGCCTCTGCATTTAATCTAGTGGCTTGTTCTGTCCTCTGATCTTCAGACAAATTTGATTAGGGTACATATCAGCACAAGTCACTCCTGCCAGGGCAATGATTAGGCTGACTGCAAAAGCACACCTTTCCTTCAGCTACTCCAGTTCTAATCCCCAGGTCTCATCCCCAGCTCTGTAGCAGAAAACCTACTATGGTCTCCCTTTCTTCTCTGAACCCACCCTCAGTGGGTCACAAAGATCTTCTCCAACTTTCCTTCCTCTAACTCATCCCATTATCCCTACATCCCAACACCAACAGGCATTTCCTGGGAACACACCAACTGAGCAAGTCAGGGAAACAGGGCCACAGAAATTTCCTACCATACAGAACATAGTCAACACACTCTCATAAAGATCAGGTAGGAAGCAGAAACCAAGGAACAAAACACTCAGCCAACAGAGACAAAACCAGATATCATCCCAGACCCTCAATCCCAGATGTCTAGACATCAGTGTAAAAACACAGTTAAAATAATGACCAGGACAATAGGACAATATGTCTCCCCTGGAGCCCAGCAATCCTACCACAGCAGGCACTGAATATTTCAGCATAGCTGAACCTAAGAAAAAGACCTAAAAAGAGCCTGTATGAAGATGATGGAGGCCCTTGAGGAGGAAATAAATAAATCTTTTTAGGAAAATACAAACAAACCATGTAAGGAAATGAATAAATCCCTTAAAGAAATCCAGGAAAACACAAATTGTGCAAGAAAATGAATAAATCTGTTCAAAACCTGAGTATGGAAATAGACTCAATGAAGAAAACCCAAACTGAGGGAATGCTAGAAACAAAAAAAAATTTGGGAATTTGAACAAGAACTAGAGAGTAAACTTTACCAACAGAATACCAGAGAAGGAAGAGAGAATCTCAGGTGTTGAAGATACAATAGAAAAAAATGGATATATTGGTCAAAGAAAATGTTAAATCTATAAAAATTTCCTGACACAAAGCATCCAGGAAATCAGGGACACTATGAAAAGACCGGATCTAAGAATAATAGAAACAGAGGAAGGAGGAGAAACCCAGCTCAAAGGCCCAGAAAATGTTTTCAACAAAATCATAGAAGAAAATTTTCATAACCTAATGAAGGAATTGCCTATAAAGGTACAAAAAACATATAGAACTCCAAATAGATTGGACCAGAAAAGAAAGTCCCCTCACCACATAATCAAAATACTAAATATACAGAACAAAGATAGAATATCAAAAATTACAAGGAAAAAGACCAAGTAACACATAAAGGCAGATCTATTAGAATTACATCTGACTTCTCAATAGAGACTCTAAAAACCAGAAAGTCCTAGACAGATGTGCTGATAACTCTAAGAAACCACAGATACCAGCTCAGACTACTATACCCAGCAAAACTATTAATCATGATAGGTAGAGAAAATAAGATATTCCACAATAAAACCAAATTTAGGCAATATTTATCTACAAATGCAGCTCTACAGAGGGTGCTAGAAGAAAAACTCAAACCTAAGGAGGCTAACTACACCTGTGAAAACACAGGGAATAAATAATCCTAGACCATGAAAGTCAAAGGAAGAGAAATACACACATACACACATGCGAACACATGAGCATGCTCATGCACACACACACACACACACACACACACACACACACACACACACACACATTCAACAACATGACAAAATAACAGGAATCAACCATCATTGGTCATTGATATCTCTCAGTATCAATTGTCTCCATTTCCCAATTAAATAAAACACAGACTAATGGAATGGATGCAAGAGAGAGAGGGAGGGGGAGAGAGAGAGAGGGAGGGGGAGAGAGAGAGAGGGAGGGGGAGAGAGAGAGGGAGGGGGAGAGAGAGAGAGAGAGAGAAAGGAAACATGATTCATCCTTTTGCTGCATCGAAGGAATACACCTCAAATCAAAGATGGGCATTGTCTCAGGGTAAAGGGTTGGACAAAGATGTTCCAAGCAAATAGACCTAAGAAGCAAGCTGGTGTAATCATCTCAATATCTAGCAAAACAAACTTCAAACCAAAATGAATCAGAAGAGATAGGGAAAGACATTACATACTCATAAAAGGAAAAATCCACCAAGATGACATTTCAATTCTTGACATCTAGGCCCCAAACACAAGGGCACACAAGTTTGTAAAAGAAACACTACCACAGCTTAAAACTTAAATCAAATATTGACCCTCAAGCACTGATAGTGGGAGACTTCAATACCCCACTCTCACCAATAGACAGGTCATCTAAATAAAAACTAAACAGAAAAATACTGGACCTAACAGATGTAAACCAAGTGAATTTAACAGATATCTACAGAACATTTCACCCAAACATAAAAGAATGAGCATACCTAATGTAACTTTCTCCAAGTCAACCACATACCCTCATAAAGCAAGTCACAACAAATAGAAGAAAATTGAAATAAATCCCTGCACCCTATCAGATCACCACAGATTAAAGATGGATATCAACAACAGAAACAACAAAAAGCTCACAAACTCATGGAAACTGAACAACTCTTTACTGAATGAAAAATGAATCAACACAGAAATAAAGAAATTAAAGACTTTCTATAACTGAGTTAAATGAATATACATCATACCCAAACTTACAG